>JARGXW010000522.1:0-98258 GCA_029204085.1 Mycena sp. CBHHK59/15
TGCACTCCTTCACGGCTGCGCGAGCCGCTGCCTTCTGGGCCTCTTCCGCGTGTCTCTGGGCTGCCTCCGCTGCCTTACGCCTTTCCGTCTCTGCCTGAAGTTCTTCGCGCGCGATTTGTAGTTTTTCGGTGAGATTGACAATGATGGTGTTCTGCTTCGCCACGGCGCGCCTTTCAGTTTCCAGATCCTTTTGTATTCGCTCGAATTTCAGCTGCATGTCCTCGTCACCTTCGTCACTAGTCCTGCGTGCCTGCGTGAAGAAGAGTTTCGCGTCGCGGTCCGCATTGTTCTCGATAAGGTAGGTGTTGCCTGTTGTCCGCCGTGAGTACATACCTCCATTGCACCGATAACCGCAAGACGCACCGCGGGGGATCATGAACATACCGCCCGACACGACGATGATGCTCGCCTCGCACACCTTGAGGTTCACCATGCCCTCTATGACGAGGAAGATCTGTGACAGATGAGTTGGCGGGCAGGGGCGACACAGCAGACGGCGCACTAGGGTGTTGTCCTTGGCGGACTTTCTGGGCTTGCAGCCCTTGGGTGGGATGAGTATCTGCCCAGCCGCGATATAGTCTCTGTCGCCAAATATCTTCTGGAAGAGCCACTCGTTGTTGTTTGCGGGCAGGGGCTTGAACATGTTCGGCGTGAACGCGATGCCTGGGGACCAAACCTCTCCTGATCAGCACAGGAAGAGCAAGAAAAGCACAAACAAACGGCGGGTGATGCAGTCGCCAGTCGTGTACTCCTTGACCACTGCCCGCGTCCCCCTCTCGGCGTCCCGGCCCTCCTCCGAGCTGTCGACGTCCACGACGATGTTGTCGACAATGTTCTCGCTGCAGCTGACCCTGCCAGTGCCGGCACTGCCGGCTGCCGCGGCGGTGGTGTGTGTATTCGATCTGGCACCGGGCGCCAAGTCGCTTCGGGCATCCCGAGATGGACTGGGCATCGCTAGCTGAAGCTTAATACCGTATGTATTGACCGTTATTTACGGCGCGGTGGCGGAGTTTGAATTACACGTGATCTCGGCCCGACACCCTAATCGGGCTTAGTCGGACCTAAACAGGGTACAGCTTGATCCAAGCTTGATCGAACTCGGTATCGATTCTGGATAATTCTATTTGGCAACCCCCGTGCCAAGAGTACGGGGGTTGCCATATAACGGTCTAGCGCTGTGCTGGAAATTAAATAGCAGTTATTAACTTTTGCTAGAAATTCCAGAGCCCGAGGTCAATAGCTAGCACATGTTATTAGCAGCTATATAGCATTGATGCTATTATCGGCTATTTCCGGCTATAAATCGATAAATAGCATGTTATATATGCTAAGAATGCTAAAAATCAGTCATCCTCGTCCCATTCCTCGTTTTCAGCCTCCGCCGCTGTCACCTGAGAAGTCTCCGCAACCACTGGAGCACCTTCATCCTTCTTCTCGGGCGAGATGAGTTCCGCGAGTGCCGGGCTATTTAACCTGACGTATTCTGCGACAGCCCAATGCGTCGAAGACCGCTGCACCCGGGGAACACCCGAAATGGCGGCATCAACACGATCTGTCTCGTCGAGGTCATAGGGATCAGGCCGATCGAATAAGGCTTTTTCAAGAGCCTCCCGGTTGACATCTTGTGGCGCAATATTGTTGTCGTTGAGAAGATCCAAAAGACATGGCGTCGAAAGGACAGTGGAGGAAGATCCAACATTCCACCCCTTTACATCGGTTGCATGGTGTACTGGTTATTGATATCTCCCTTCCATTTGCATCGCTCTCGAATCAGCACGGAGCGCTGTGGTGGGAGAAATCCAAGCGGGCTAGAGTGGCTGGCGCGCCTGATGCCTTCAAGGGGGTCCTTTCGCTCGCGGAAACCTCCGCGAGTACCTTCAAAAAAATTATCAGATCTGAATACCTTTGACAAGCAACGAGCTTCAGGTCTCTGCTACTGAGGCTTGGAAAGCACTCAAGGGTCACTTCGAGAAGTCGAACATGACCAACCGTGTTGTTGCTCGTGCGGAGCTCAACGCCGTTCGGCATGATCCTTCTAAGGACATCACCGTCTATATCCACGCTATGGCTGCTGCCGTATCGAGGCTCACTGCGATGGGTGTCGTTGTCGATGCAACTACCCATAAGGATCTCCTCCTTATCAACCTCGACTCATCCTTCAGTGCAGTTCGCACAGTCCTCCTCGCGCGTGCAACTGAGCCTGCGCTGGAAGAAATCACCAGCCTACTCTCCGCCTCTGCTGCTGATCCTGGGATCAAGCAGGAGGATGACGGGATTTCGTCCATCACCCTTGTCGCTCGTGGTTCTGCCCCCCACCGTGTTGCTGCCGCTACCTCCTCTTCCCCCTTGACTGGCACCATCTCTGATGGCTTCCCTCTCGACTCACAGGGACATCGCTGGTGCGATCCTACCAATTTGGACTGTCATCGGTGCGGTCGTGCAGGCCATATTGCTTACAAATGCATGCATTCGATGCCTGCGTTTGTCAAGGATTGGATCAATTCCAATCTGCGCACTCCTCAGTCGCACGCTGCGGCTTTCGCTTCTGCCATCGACGCTGGTCTCGACGTGGATTCATTCTTGGGGTTGTGGGAGAAACACATGGGAGGTGGCTACAGCGATGTTTCTGGCCCTGGTCTTCCACCGATTCGTACCTAGTTGGGAGAGGATTGTAGAATTGGGTGGGAGTTGTCGCATTCGGTGGGAGTTGTGATGTTTTCTTTTTCTTCTGTGTTTGGTGTTCCGTCTGTCCCAGGTGGGAGTGTTGAAGTGGGGTTTGGTAGTGTTTGGTTCAGACGGGTCCGCCTTCCTTATTTGTACTCTGTCACATATTTAGTCATGGTGTGACAATGTGACAGGGCTTTTCGCCTTCCATCTGGTGCTATATCTGCCTTTGCAACAGACCTGGCCAGCTCCTTAAACTGCGAAAGTCCCTTTATGGGCTTAAGCAGGCTGGTAGGCAATGGCACAAGAAGCTGCGAGAGAAGCTCCAACAAATGGGCTTCAAGTGTCTCCAGTCTGATCGTTCATGCTTTATCTATTCAGATGGAGCTGTTCGCATCATCCTTCCCATCTATGTTGATGACGGTGTCATTGCATCCAAGCATGATGCTGATATCAACCGAGTTATTGCTGAACTTGGCTCTGCATTCAGAGTCAAGGATCTTGATCCTACAGAGTGGCTTCTGGGGATCAAGATTGAGCGCAACTCCAAGATTGGAGACATTGCCATTTCACAGCCCCAATATGCTGTGAACATGCTTGAGCAGTATGTAATGTCTGATTGCAAGCCTGTTTCCACCCCTATGCTGCCTGGTCTTAGCCTGACCAAGGAGATGGGAGCCAAGTCTGAAGACGAGTCCAAACACCTCAAAGGCACTTATATCAGTGCTGTGGGCTCTCTGATGTACTTGGCTATCCAAACTCGTCCAGATATCTCCTATGCAGTGGGTGTTCTTGCACGCTTCAACAGCAATCCTGGCGAAGCCCATTACAGCGCTCTGAAGCATTTGTTCCGCTACATCAAAGGCACTCTTGATTACCGCATCACATACTCCAAATCTCCTTCTCCTTACAAGTTTACCACCTACGTCGACCCTGATGAGTCGTTCTTCACATACACTGATGCTGATCATGGTGGTGATAAAGACACCATGAAAAGCACCAGTGGTTTCATTGTGATGATGGCTGGTGGACCAGTGAGCTGGAGAAGCAAACTGCAGACAACTGTGTCTCTTTCCACTACAGAGGCAGAGTACGTTGCAGGAGTTGATGCTGGCAAGGAGATTGTATGGATGCGACATTTACTTCAAGAGCTAGAGTATGGTTTGACCGGTGCATCGTCTCTTCTCATGGACAATCAGTCTGCCATTGTTGTTGCTCGGAATCCAGAGCACCATGGTCGCATGCGTCACCTTGACCTTGCGCACCATTGGCTTCGTGGACAGGTTGAAGCTGGTGTGATTGATGTAAAGTATGTTCCGACTGAGGATCAACTTGCAGATATCATGACCAAAGCACTGCCCAAGCCAGCGGTGGAACGACTTCGAGACATGATGGGATTGAGGGGGAGACAATGAGACTGCTCTCATTCAGGGGGAGTGTTGAAGTGTGGGACTTCCAGCATTCATTTGTCTTGTTGTGTTTCATGGACACTTAGTTTAGACATGTGAAACACCAGTATCCTGATGGATCTGATGGTTTCCATGGTGTCTGATTGTAGTATCCATCAGTATCCTGATGGACCTGATGGTTTCCATGGTGTCTGATTGTTGCTATGCCATTGTGTATATAAGTAGCCTAGTGTAGAGCCTGAGTCCCCAGTTTCTCACTGTTGACTCAGGTTAGTTGTCTTGTCTCTCTCTTCAATTCGAGTTTCTCACTGTTGACTCAGACCACTGTGCTTGCCTGATTCTAACAGTATCCTGATGGACCTGATGGTTTCCATGGTGTCTGATTGTTGCTATGCCATTGTGTATATAAGTAGCCTAGTGTAGAGCCTGAGTCCCCAGTTTCTCACTGTTGACTCAGGTTAGTTGTCTTGTCTCTCTCTTCAATTAGAGTTTCTCACTGTTGACTCAGACCACTGTGCTTGCCTGATTCTAACAATATCCTGGTAAGAGTTGCTCATTATCGACGAAATATGATTACAGCTCTTTGCAGAACTTAGGGCGCGAGTGATTTTTTCTGTTCTTGGCAATTTTCGGCAGAACAGCCGTCCAGCCGGGTATTTATACTACGATCTTGTGGCTATGTAAATAATGTGGAATGGAGGTAAGGAATGTGATGTGATGAGTGCGGGGTATAGTCCGTAAGGCGGTAAAGATAGTGATAAGCACAGGGGAAGCAAAGATAAGATAAAGAGATAATCAAGACGGCGTACTCGATCAAGTACGTGGTTCGAAGTCGTACGCGTGGGAAAGCGTTCCGTTACAGAATGGTACGCACGGCATTTAAGTTCCTTCTCTTCCAAGTCGCTCATGACCTTCTCTGGCTTGCGAGCAAGCTTTTTTCTGCGCGCCATGGGGTGTCGAACTGGTGGAGTGTCAGGAATTTGGGTGCTTGCGTTTTTTTATTCCAGGCGGCAATATCTCCAAGCGGACCAAGCCCATCTAGGACAAGATAAGAAGTCAATTTGATATGATAGGCAGCTGCCAGTTTGGGATGCCCAACTACCCAATTTTTTTTATTTCCAGCCTGACGGTCGAACCTACCTCGACGTGTTCCACACCATTTTGTTCAAGCCTCTCAAAGCACATTTGCGGCCATGAATGGGGAGAAATTATGTATAATATAATCGAAGCCCTACATCAACCCTTGAAAGACCGCCTTCTGATCGGCCTCAAGCTATTTGTCTTTGAAAACATATCTAACGCCTGTTCTCATCGTAATCCAAGGGCCCCATCAAACTGATCTCGCATCTCCTTCCCCCCCTCCTGAGAAAGCAGCGACTTAGCCGACTGAAAACCATAAGCGACCCATCGAAAAAGGCCACCCGCTGCATACTGAGTCATTGATGTTCGGGTTTCACAAGGTTGGAGGGGTGTATTGCCGTGGTTGACACAACCAGAAGGGATCAGTATGGAGGATCCGCAGGGAAACTCAATGACAAATTTCAACTGTTTGAGGTAAATGTGGCCGCCGACAGAATGATCGAAATCTCCACCACATGTGATTCCGCAAAGGCTATTGGCGAGATTCAAGGAGACCCTGTGATCGAAGGTAACCGTGTCGGGACCGCAGTTGAAGGTAACGGTGGGGAAAATAGAATTAGAGAAATTGTGGATCAACCCAGGTTCCTGCTCGAAAAGGGCTTGGAGAATCAAGCAATAATATCGGTAAAGCTTCGGAGCGTATGTGGCAAAAGCACCTGATGAATGTCAGCCTTGTTTCGAACGCATTAGGAAATGCTTACGAACTCGATTGGAAACCAGCCAGCCGACGGATACTCTTGCTTCTCAGGAGCCTTTGCAGAACTCAACGTGCAGCGCAACTATGGACCGAGTATTCAAAAGTCGCTGAATGCGAATAGTTGGCATTCACAAATATTCACGAATATTGCTGACTAATCAACGAATATTCGCACTGGATATTCGTACGAATGTGAATATCACTTGTAGGTTTTTGGCGAATATTCATATTCGTGAATATATATTTTGCAAGATACTCGGTAGGTGATGGGTGACATGGTGTGAACCTATGGTCGAAATAGTACAGTAGCCTGAGAATCAGTTTGCCATCAAAATAGCCCGATCACGCTTAGTCAGCGCACGATTTTTGAACCGCACTTGCCGGTGGAAGCCGAAACTTTTGGTCCAATCATGTGATTAATCACGTGATCGGTCCGGCCGGTCCGGGCACGCCGGTGCCTCCCATTGCAATCGCATTTTCTGCCCTCTTCTCGTCTCCCTTCCATCTGCACCATGCCCAAGCCCACTAAAAGCAAGAGAGCTAGGCAGAACAATCTCTCAAAGGCCACTGAGGCACTTACTTTGAAGAGATCTCAGACCAATACCCCTATTCCAGAGGAAATGGCTCAGATCCCCGACGCGTCGACTTTATGGGGTCCCTTCTGCGCAGTACCTGTCTGACCCGCCTTGCTCACGCCCCCGCTCTTCGGCCCCTTGCCACGGTCCGCTCGATATTTCTCGTTGGCCTCGGCAACCGTACGTCCGTCCATCCCACCCCCTTTGCTCGTACAATACGGCCAAGTGTGTGTCGTCGTAGGTTTGGGACAGTTTGGAGTGTTCGTGCAAATGACCGGACGGTCGGAGATCCCTGCAACGTGGGTTCGAATCCCACACAACCACCGGCAATTATTGGCCAGTTAATTTCGGCAAATCGGACACCCTCGACGGCATGATGGTGAAATTCCATACTGGATCATACACCACACCCAGATGGAGGATCAGGGAATGCTTCTGCAGACTTTGTACCCTTACTACAAACATCCCCAAAAAAAAAAAAAAAAAAAGTGATGGTCACGTCACTCCGCCATCACAAGACATTGCAATGCCTTCACAAGCTCTTGCAGTCCGCCCATTAAAGCACGCAAAACCTAATGAAATTCATAAACGCTCATGGTGGCATTTTATTTGAAGCGATTCGGTCAAGAAACACCGGCAGTGTTGGAACTTAAGGGGTTAATAAGGGTAAAAATTCTTGTTGAGGCCATAGGCCTTAATATGCCCTTAATATTAAGGGCATATTAAGGGCTTAACTTAAGGGTGGCTGTGTTCCTTGGTAACTTTTTTCGGTGTAGAATAAGCACAGAATATAGCGCCTTCTTGTGTATTTATTGTCCCAATGACTCCCATATCCTTTACAATGCCTCATCAATGCCCTGCCACCCCAATATGCTCCTTTTAATCCAATGGAAAGGCAGTCCTTTACTGAACTCAGAAGTCAATGTGATCTGAGTTGAAATCACCTTGAGGTTCAAATCAGTCCTCCCTTTTCTCAGCTGTCCTGAACTGAAGTAATAATGTCCGTGCCACAGCAGTAGATTTGCAGTGGTAATGGACAAGAATGCCATTATTAAGGCCTAGTTAAGGCTTAAGAACAGCCCTGAGTTTTGTTAAGGGTTAATATTAAGGGCTTATTAACCCTTAGCTTAACTTAAGGCTTAACCCTTAAGTCCAACACTGAGAAATGGGCCCAAACAATGGCGGCAATTCTTTTTTGCCGCCACTGTAAATGCACCCTTGATGCGCCCTTGTTTGGGGATGCGAACGCCACCTAGACCGGTAACCGATCTCTCGTATGAAGACAAATATGAACGATTTGTCTTCATACGAGAGATCGGTTACCGGTCTAAACGCCACCTCGTCATCCCCCGTGACATGAGCTTTGGAATCACCTGACAGCGTTACAGTTTGCCACGTCATCCCGCAACGCTGTGGTTTGCACCATTACTGCTCGGACACAACACAACATCCCGAGCACTTCCCTTCCCCCGCCAAGCTACCCGGTCATAGACGGCAAAGGTCTTGCGTTCAGGTATATATCGCCCCACAAATCCTGTGAATTCGATGCATTCAGTTTCTGATCTTCTCCACTATAGTTGTTGGTTGAACACGGCATTATATGCAATGCAGCTTGGTGCATGCATGTTTTGCATTAGTTGTTCCACTCGAACTGCTCACCAATACGGCTTTTTATCGGCAATCATCAGTGATGCAGTTGGCACAACAGCCGTTGCTGTCAGCTGGAGAAAGGCTGAACTCTGGGCACTACCTGCTATTCTGGTTTCAAACACCCCGTCTCAGCGGTGTTTCTTCAGATCTATTTTGTTGTGAGAGTTGTCTCCTTGTTGTTATTGCTTCAATCCAAACTAGAGCAAAGCATTTTTATTGGATAATGTGCGTTCATCATGCTTCAATTTTCTTGTCTCACTCACAATTCCCAGATCCAACAAGAAGATATCAAGTTCCCTCATCATGGCCCTCATGGGGGTGTCCTCACATGTAGGCAAAAATAAAACCCCCATCGAACCAGCATTGACCCCCCCCCCCCTCCCTCAAAGTTTCTATTGATTATAGTCATATCTGCTACAGGGCCCCCACAGTTTCTGCTACAGAATACCGTGGTGTGCATGGTCCGTCCGTTTCAAATCTGCATTCGTCTGACAACACACATGTAGGCAACATACTCTCCCCATGCACATTTTGTGCCTCTCTACAGTGCTGCCGCCATCGTATGCACCGTCGCAGACCTTCACATAACCTTTGTCACTGTGTGGCTCCTGCGCAAGTTGTGCAAAATTATCAATATTTCTTTTTTGGGAGGGGGGACATATTTATGAATAGGGATGGGCACAGGTCCAGGTCCAGTTTGACTGTTCCAGACTCGAACCCGGAAAACCTGCGGGTCTACAGGTTGTCCACGGGTCGTCGGAATTGATCGGATCGGCACCGTCAAAACTGAAATATGCTCACTAATTGAGGTTTTTAAATGCATCGGGTGCTTAACAAAACTTTGGAGTACCTCTCATAGCTGTGAGCCATGTCAAACTGCCTTGAAATGACCTACACTCATCTCCTCTTTACTAGGCGCTCGCTCTCGAAACAGTCGCACCCAAAGGGAAGATTGACGCAGCGCCAGGTCAAACCTGCCATCTACACTTCGCCTGCACTTCTCTCAATCTATGGCTGATGGCAACCGCCGGGACACGTGAGGACAAAACTACCCCCAGCAGTCAGAACCGAGTGGAAGCTTGCTGAATCGAACTCAGCATGATAATCATCAGATGCATGTTCCCAGATCTCCAACTCCACCTCCTGCCATGATGATCTTCCACAGTGCCATTCTGATACAGAGTGGCAGGAGGTGGAGTTGGAGATCTGGGAACATGCATCTGATGATTATCATGCTGAGTTCGATTCAGCAAGCTTCCACTCGGTTCTGACTGCTGGGGGTAGTTTTGTCCTCGCGTGTCCCGGCAGTTGCCATCAGCCATAGATTGAGAGAAGTGCAGGCGAAGTGTAGATGGCAAGTTTGACCTGGTGCTGCGTCAATCTTCCCTTTGGGTGCGACTGTTTCGAGAGCGAGGGCCTAGTAAAGAGGAGATGAGTGTCGGACAAAAGAAGGGGCCACCGAGTACCTCGATATTGAGGTTGTTTGGAAGGTCGACCAGTGCTCGAAGTGGTTCGCCTGCTGCCTGAGTCCAGTCAGAAAGCAGTGAAATGTATTTAATAGTGATACTCGAACCTCTGCCAGCTCCTCGCCTTTTTGTGCTTCCATTCTCCATATTTTTATGCTTCCATTCCATATCATATTTTTTATGCTTCCATTCCATAATAAATATATATCATGGAATGGAAGCATAAAAAATATGATAAATATATATTATGGAATGGAAGCATAAAAAATATGATATGGAATGGAAGCATAAAAATATGGAGAATGGAAGCACAAAATATATGGAATGGAAACATCCTCTTTATGAGTTCCCGATTCGACTACTTTACCCTCCTTCATACATCTGATCCGTATTGAGCGTTGAGCAAGAGCACGACCGGGCGACAGAAACACGCACATTATGACACGGCGGACAATCAGATGTCATGGGCCGTTTGTGATGCGTCAGTCATGTGGTCTATCATCGGACCTGTCATTAGGACCCCCGATAATAGTGGGTACTGGCAACCAGCCTGAATAAGTGTCTGTTTGCATATGTTTGGTCCTCCTGCCAAATGACTGATTTCGACGGCAAATCCACTCGTCGCGTCCGCCCCGCTGGTCACAATGCACCCAGACACAATCCGAACCACCCAAATCATTATCCATATGTATAGTAAGGTATCTACAGTAGCTAAGAATGTATTAGTGATTAAACAGCTATAGAAAATTCCGATTAATCTTGATCTCTATAACCTGCATCATCCTCCTCCTCTTCCGGCTCTCCTCGAGTTCTAATGGTTCGGGAACTTGATGTCCTAGCTGAGGAACCTCTCCGCTCTCCACTCGAGGCAACCAACGTCCCAAAGCGGCCACTATAACTTCGGCCTTCTGTGTCTTGTTAAGCTTGGATAGTGCCGGTCTTTTTGTCGGTCTCAAGCTCTCGGAGACGGTGACATTTCAACTGGAGGTCGATTTGGGGCATGTGGATGTCCTTCAGCCCCGCGGAGTCCGTGAACTGCAAGATATAGCGCTAGAGGTTGGCCTATCGGGGCTTGTCGCAATGTGGGAGGAAGCCGGGGACACAGGAGTATTCTCTTTTCCCCGAGCAGGAGTACGCGACGTGGGACCAGAAAAGCGCGTATTGGACCCGAAGCAGTTGGCCAATTGGGCCTCGGATCTCCCTTTAGAACGCTTCCATCGTTTCCCCTCATTGGCCGTCCGCACAGGTGGCATGCAGAGATCAGGAAGCCGCAGGACGCGAGACGGACGTGAGACGCGACGCGTTTGATGGGTTATGTAATCGTGACACCGCTGTTTTCACAGGCATTTCTTTGGTCCGCTATAACACACTCAATATCCGCTCGTTTGGGGTAAACTAAAATGGAGGGTCCCTTTCAAGTCAATCTACAGGGAATGTCCCGGCCACATTTTGCGTCCTCGCCTCCAAAATCCTCATACAATTTGACACAAAAAACTGAAATATTACTGAGGGCAAAAACAAAAATTCGGCCCGGGACATTCCCTTCATAATTCATTTCTAGGAGCATCTTTCATACAAAGTTTGGTCAAACCCTTCCTAGATGGACCGCTAGGGCGGACGGAAGGAATGTGGCATCATTTCTGTGTTTAGACACATTACATAAGCGCCGCCCAAATACGGACCATTGCCAGTACCCAATAATAGGCGTGAAGGCCTGGTCCGTGTCCGGACAAAAAATTTGGGTTTTGAGCCTCCAAGTTAGGCCCTGTCCGGACAAAAATTTGGGTCGGCGGCAAAACTCTTAGGTCCCTGTCCGGACAAAAATCCCTGGTCTAGGAGCCATCTCAGATATACTTTCAAATGGCTTCGGTGGCTCAACGGTCTGTGTCACGACCTTGGGCGTGCTTGATTTTTTGAAACCGGTCCCAGTTCGAATCCGCTGGCCACCGTTTTATTATGCGAGTCGGTCTTAGTCGGCCCGACAAGCCACAGCCACACACTTACAAGCAATTTCATCTTTTATTTTTCCGCCGCCCTCACACACTATTTCGCAAGCACCGAAAAAATGTGGTTGCCGAAGCTGGCGAGGAAGACTAGGTTACAAATTGTATTTCTATCACATAGGGATGATAGCTGTACCTAATAACTACCATGGGCCCCGAGATGCCTGAGAAGCACCATAGAAGCACCGGGGGGCAAAAAAAAACGCGAGAAAAACGCGAAAAACACGAAAAACACGAAAAACGCGAAATTTGGAAATTTTGGCAGATGCTAGGTCCTGTCCGGACAAAAAATTGGGATCCGGGATTTTCTTGTCCGGACAAAAATCGGCGGATTTGGGTATCCGGGGATCAGGCCTTCACGCCTATTATCCGGGGTCCTCTGTCATTGGGGATGTCATGTCCTTTATGACTCTCACTATGATCACCGGCTTCCCTTTGTCACGCTCAGCCAAAAATCTGGCGCAAAGAAAATATTGTACTGCTAGACATGATTTTGTAGATAAAAAAAAAAAAATTAAACCGACTTGTCGGAGCTGGAGGAGGGCGCGTCAAAAATTTCGGCCTCAAGGTCCATGTCGTAGGAGGTGGCAAAAGAAGTGGTGTTGCGGGCCATATCCTCGCTACCGTATGCATCCCCATCAATGTCCATGGCTCCCTCGTCGTCAGTGTCACTGATGAATGAGCCCGCACTCTCACCATCGGCGTCACTCTCCTCGTCGTTAGAATCACGAGATCCAACACTTTCACCGCTGTCATCACTGTTAACGCCGGATTTCTCACCATCGCCGCCCGAGTCCTCGCCGCCGGTCCGATAATCCAAATCGTTGAAAACCTCCGGACCGTACTTCTCCGTCAAGGCCTTGATAGTCAGTCCGTCGTCGGCACGGCCAGAAAGGAAGCCGGGCGAGTTGGGAACGAACGCAACGATGCGCTGTGCTGCAAGTTTCGCTCGGGCATGCGGGGGACGATTGTTGAACCAGTCCGCGTCGTAGTACTGGATCGGCATTCCCTTGGGGATCTCCGGAAAGAGCGAAGGCAGCGCAACCCTTCGCCGAAGGGTTGCGCTCGTTTACAGCCGGTGCAACCTGCCGAAGACGATTTTTAGCGAGATGTTTCTTTCCCTCCTCCAAAAGGTCCTCCACAATGAACTTATCGACGGTGCGAATGATCCAGTCAGCGTCCGCAGACCTCTCCTCGCGTGCAAGGACACGGGGACCGCTGGTTGTGCTCTCGTCGTCGGAGGTTGCCTTGACGACAAACATCAGTCGAACTCCTTTTGGAGCAGCCGCGGATTTCAGGTACTAAAAATGGAATTAATCAATCAATCAATCAATCCATTCGGAAAGTGTGGAGCTGCGCGAGAATTAATTAGTAAAGTAAGCATGTGATGCGTTGAAAACATACACGAATGCGCGCTTGAATGCCTTTATTTCGCTCGGCAGCAGTCTGGGTTCCACCCGGCGTTCGGAGTTCCCCTTTCCATAAGTTGAACTGGCGTCCACAACGGCACGTAAAGTTCCAATTGGGGTGTTTCCTCGTACGATATGGAGCCATTGGCTCCAACACCCTCGGTACAGTTTGTCAGGTTGACAAGGTTCGAAAATCTGCTGACCGTAAATCTGGGGTCAATGTTCAGGAAGACGAGTTTTCCGGATACCAATTCCTTGACAATGCTGTGGAAGACGCTGACCCGGAGGAGAACCTGCTGAAGGCACAAGGTGGAAACCGACCTAGAGTTGCATTGTTGCATAGCCACGACCAGTCAAAAACCCATATTCTCCGAGTCCGCGCACCTAGTGATCTTCTCGTTCCTGTCCCCATAGGCCTGGGTATTCCGCGACGAGACAAGGAAGATTTGTGTGCACGTTACTGCTGATTAATGCTTATTTTCTTCAAGCCTTGGCGTCATGCTCGAGACCTGAGAGGCGGTCATTCTTCGTGGCAAGCCGCATTTGATGATTTTGCACGAACCTGTTCTGCAGCTGTGACTGCAAAGATGGAAAACATGCAAATATTGCACGACAGCAGGGATGACCACTTTGCAGAGTGTCGTAACCGCTTTCGGCATGCAGTTGTTGGTGGCCGCCAGCGTCGGCAAGTTGCAGATGATTTTGCGGGAGACGATGTCACTGAAGAGATGATTCTCGAACATCTGACTGAGATCACAACACGGATCTCAATTAAAAAAGCAGCGGCAAATGAAGCTATACTGGAATGTGTTAGCTATGCACAAGAAGCCGGCCTATATTGTCGTACCTTTTCTCCGACCACCACAGAAAATCCAGATGAATCAAATCCAGTCCAGAATGGTCATTTCCAGAGTACTGACAGGTAGTGTTGGAGAGCGGCCATTTTCTTGAGAGGGAGCCGAGCAAAGTGTGTGAACTAATTCTACTTTAGGACATTAACTCAGTCTGACGTCTGACTGACCCATCAGTTACCTGACGGGCTTCTGGCAAGCCATTTTGGCGAATTGAACGCGATCATGGGTTAAGACTGCTCGGGAAGACTCGGCATCGCTGTCCCGGACGTGATGTTTGCAATCACCAGACAAACCAAACATCAAACGAACATTTTCCTCATGTCTCCCGAGCCCAAAACTCGCAAACCTCGGGGCCTTCCCACTGTGCCGTATACACGGGGTGTCCGGAAGCCTAAACCTCCCAAAGATGCTCCCCGAACCTCTGCTAAACCACCCAAGGATACGCGCCGACAACGTCTCACGCTGTATGACTGGATAGGGGTGGGCACCGTACCGTATACGGTTACGACCGTAAGAATTACGGTCCTTACGGGTGCCCACCGGCCCGTATCCGTAACCGTAAGGCAGCTCTCCGAGGCTCTTACGGTACGGTACGGTACGCTTCACGGTCCTTACGGTTGTTTACGACCCGTAATTTTGAACTCTTCATAGAACTAAGTTGAATTTTTTGGCCTCAATGGATGAATTGGTATTAGATTCAAATAGAAAGAACTCCACGAGTCTCCCGGCCATTGTGGGCTTGTGAGAGGAGTCAATACAACATCCCCTACTGTTAATGAACTGAAATCGTACCCTTTTTAACCCGTTCACGGGCGAAAGCAGACATGATTATTTAGCAGCAGGTCGGATGAGGTGGATGAGGGGCCTGAGGTACCACCAGTTATACTCCACCGGCTAGAGGATACTAGTAGAAAGTTCTGGTCGTTTCGTCTTGATGCCCTGTGAAAATACGGACATGTGATAAATGGACTTGACGCTTGCCAACGAGCAGGCGTCGCCCACATCGTTCTCTCGTCGGTGAAATTCAAGATTCTGATTTCTAACAGGTAGGCAATAACAGTGTGTTGGGAATTGGCCGGGAGCACTCTTGACGCGTCCAAGGGATGGTAAACACGTTGGGGTTCGAGCGGGTACATGGGCGTGAATTGGGCGCGAATCAATGATTGCCAGCAGTGGTGACGCGTCATCCTTGGCTTCGGCCGACGGCGAAATCCAATCACCGAAATCTGGCAGAATTACGGTCCGTATCAACCCGTATAGTATATACGGCCGTAACCTTACGGGCACTGACGGTTTACAGACAGTGGTTAACCGTAACCGTAAAAAATCAACCAGGGGGCCATACGGTACGGTTTGTGGACCCGTAAACCCGTAACCGTATACGGCAACTTACGGATACGGTGCCCACCCCTATGACTGGATGACAGTCTTCGCCTTCGTCGACAATCACTCAGATATGACTCAGCAAGAAGTTGCGGCACATTTCAGGAGCTTGACAGCCGGCGCTCAATGTAGTTAAATGTCGTTTTCTCCGAAATGTTCCGGGCTGTGACACCGTGTCACCCGAATGTCACTCTGTGTGACAAATCTCGGAATGCATATTGCTCATAATGCATAGGGTTTTGGTGTCCACCGGCCTTATGCATTATGAGCTATCCAATTGTAACTATCAACCCAGCGGATGTGTACAATCCCATTGTCAAGTTTTTGGCCGGCTCAGAAATTGATGTTGATTCTATGCTCCCCAGTGACATACCGAACTACTGGGATCAATCCAATCATCGCTGCGCGCTTCTTCAATATATACATGAAAGCATTCATTTCTGCTCTCTTTGGTTACGATCCAGATTAAAAAAATCTTGAAGGCGGGATTCTTGGTGTCGTGAAAGCATATTACAGTTGTGTTGAAGCACAGGGACGCGGCACTCTTCACTGCCATATGGTAGTCTGGTTGGAAGGCGGTCTCAATCCAGATGAAATCAAAAAACGCGCCTTGAGTTCTGATGCGTCGGATATTGACTTTTCGAAGCGTCTTTTGGCTTTCCTGGATGATACAATCTCAAATGCAATTCCAACCGAGCCCCAGCCAGGAGTAAGTGTTCCATCAGATGAATTTCATCCCTGTTCTGTTCGCGGGATAGATCTCCGAGATGTTTCTGGCCTGGACAGGATTGATGATCACGCCGCCGAACGGACTGCCCAGAGAGAACAGGACATGCACAACCTGGTTGAGAAATGCCAGAGCCATGATCATTCACGCACATGCTTTAAATATTGGCGTGGGCCCCCAGAGCCGAAGAGCTGCCGATTTGATCCGGATGAAAGTAATTTTCGAGCCGAAAGCTCATTTGACCCGGAAACTGGAGAACTCTGCCTAAGATGCCTCGACGGGCTTGTAAATAATTTCAATGCTACAATCCTGGAAGCAATGCGTTGCAATATGGACATTACATGTAAATTCATTGGTTCAGGAGCATCAGCAAAGGGCATCCTGTATTATATCACAGACTATATTACGAAGTCACAATTGAAAACACATGTCGCATTCTCGATGTTGGAGTTGGCAGTTAAGAAGTTGGGAGACATCAATCCTTTCAAGACCTATTTGACCGTCCGAGCGAAGAAGATGCTTCAAAAGTGTGCGTATGCAATGATTTCTCAACAAGAGCTCTCTGAACAACAAGTGGCATCGTACCTGATGGACTTCGAAGACCATTTCACCAGCCATTCGTACCGGAACTTGTACTGGAGCTCCCAGATCGAGGCAACACTGCGTGCACGCAGCGGCTCTGGTACAGGCCAGATTGAAGCAAAACTGCGTGCACAGTGGTCAGAAATCCAATTTGCACGATTCAATTGGTGTGTCGGGTTTAAATGCGCTTCAATTGATGCGCCAGGATCACAGCCACCACTTAGGCCATTAGGGACACATCTCGGTCGATATCGGCCCAAACTCCAAGCTCTGGACGGTGGCCTTGAAAATTTCCATATGGTCTTCAGGACATAGAAGGTACCTTGTGTGGATTTATGGGATTTTACTGGCCAACTTTAGCAGCCTGGGATGTTGTCGAACATAGCTCAAATTCTGGGCAACACGGGATCGACTCAGCCATCAGAGCTATGGTGCGCATCACCTAGCTGCCATCACCACGTGCTTGAAAATTTCCGGGCTCAAAAAAACATATATTTCTTATCCGTCTAGTAGAAGTGTTCCTTTTGAGTGTAGGAAGATAACTAGGGATTTTCGATTGGATCAAAACTGAGTGAGCTCGAAATTTCTTCCAGACCCAATTTGGCCACATTCTCGAATATATTCGAAAATTGGTCGTCAGAGTCGTAAGTAGGCTTAAAATGACGCTAAATTACAGGAGAGTTCTACTGGTCGAACTGCCGTGCAGCGCGCTCGAAAACACGACGGTGGGAGGTGTATTTAGTCGAACTGAAGGCACGAACCACCCGTTAAGCCTCTTTCTGCCCCAAGTAATTGTGATAAGCTTCCATCCAACGAATAATGCGATGCTCCCATTTGCAAATCACGGAGAGTTGAACGGAGGCAAGTGCAGCCGGCATGTTTGTTTTCAACCCCTCATAACTGTAGTCACAGTGGTCACGGAGGTATTTCTTGACGACACCCCAGAAGAACTCGATAAAGTTGAACTCGCAGCGATATTTGGGGCAGAAGATAAATAGATGACCTGCTGCTTCGATTTTTTCTGCCACCATTGACCGTTGCTCGAGGAAGTCAGGCTACAATTCTAACAGCCGCGTTGCACAGCATTCACGGGCCGCGGTGTGCAGCCCTTTCTTGCACTCCTTCACGAATCTTCCTGAGGGCCAAAGGCCACGTTCTTCGAGAATTGCCTTCATCCCCTTTGGCTCGCCTGGAAATCCTGGATGATCTGCAGCATAATCTATCTTCTGGACCTTGCGAACACTGCCATCCATCCACCAACCATTGCACATGTGTGCTTGTTTCCCTCCAGGGTTGAGATTCATGCGGCTGACAAGCAAAGTGTTGATGTTTACAGTAAGCGGAATTAATCTAATCGAGATTTGATTATCGTTTGCCGCCATCAGATCAAACGATACACGCTGTCAACCCGCTGTTGCAGACCGCTGGGGGTGAATATAATGCACAAAGTAGGCTCCGGAATCTACTCAGAGGTACACTTAATTGAATTTTTTTTCTCCAGCCAATTTGGCCACTAAATTTTGGTGGCGGCAGCTAGGTGATGCGCCCTCTCGAGTCGTTACCCGTGTCCACAGTAGATAGAGTGCGTAAAAAGAAACTTATGTAAACTAACTTTAACTTTACTTGGCCCTTTCGGCAGCCGTGCCGCAAGTTAACTTAAGGTTTCCCACGCGTGCTGAAAGTAACTTATTTCAAACTCCGCTTACACGGCCATCCTACCTCTACAAAGAATATCTTACCAACCCTGACAGACCATCTAGGTCTTTTCCAGTATACTCCAGATATTGATACCACTCTCTTGACCACCCAAGTTAGTCTTCCTTTCAGATTCTCGTGGCCACCGAATTCGGACAGTGGTGGATAATCTCTGATAGCTATTCCAACAAACTCACTGCCCCATTGCATATATCCTCTTACAGTTCCACGTCACATGCATATTTGGCCGTGACCCTGATGCTACAATGCAACCCGCACCCAGAAAATTGCAACATTGGTATCAAATTGGTAATTAATTAAACAACTAATTGAAGACATTGAAAGCTCAGCTACAAAGCTTCAAGTAGTAGGTACTGTTCCTCTGGTTTCTACTTAGACATTTAGTTACTGTGTAAACAGCACTATGGAAAGGCCCACTATAGATCCCCAGAGCAAAAGTTCAGAAAATGAAAATATACTTTTTGACATCGAGATTTTGCGTTTTCGGTTCAGGCCGGTCATAACTGGTGGCTGTGCACCGCCATCAATCCTGCCCAGCGTCTGCTCCTCGTTCCGCACCATGCCGAGGGTCGCCCAAAGCGCCTCTCACCAGCACAGGGGCACTGGGGGGATGTTCGCCCCATCTCAGCCTACCTCTGGGAACACCAAAAGTGATCTAAATACAACGTGGACAATCTGTGGGAGACTGATACAGAATCCGACATGGAGTCAGACGACTATTTCGAGGCCTGGGAAGCGCAGCCCAAGCCGCGGACGTATGACGAGCGTGAAGAGAGGCGGCTTGAGAAGCGGGAGAAGGCCGCTGCCAAGCACTGTGCCGTTGAGATGCAAAGTGCCGAGAATAGAGAAGGTGGGGCATTGAATAAAAATGCAGGCGCGTTTCTTTGCTATGGAATTTGAACGTGGGGTTAATCACCACTTTCAGGCACTCACAGGGGAGCCTATGGCGTTCATGATCGGTGCAAGCTAAGAAGAAAAAACTCCGGGACACAAATTCGGGTTCTCTCCACATCTCGGAAGATTAATTGAGCCGCCAGTTGGCTGCAATTGACACAACAGAGGCTCCCTCTGCCACCTCCTCTGCCCCCAAACCGCCTCTCGCTGCCTCTCGCTCAATCCCAGCTCCGCGCACCGTCGCCACCATGTTTGCACAGCAGAAACGAGCCTGCGCACTCTCCCTTGACGATGACATCGAAGAAATTATCTCTCTCCCTGGTGCTCCTCTCAAGCGAATCAGGACAGATCCACCTGCCCGTTCTGGGGAAGAAATAGAGTTGTCTTCGTCCGACGAGTTGGCAGACGAGGAGGAAGAGCCAGTGCCCGAGCAGGTCGAGGAGCTTGTTGACAAGGGACTTTGCCTCTGCCTTGTTCCCACCATCCGCCGGAGGGGTGGTGTTGGGCAAGGGCAAGGCCAGGAAGATGGCGAAATAGGTACACTATATTTTGAAACTTCTGTTCGAGATTTTGCGCTTTTTTTCCCCACACTATGGCCCCTCCCAATTTTTTTGAAACGAAAATTTTACATACAAACTATACCTACTTTCATGCCTAATCCTGCTTTTCTAAGGGCCCAGGTCAAAATTGCAGCTTGTCATGAAGTGTTGTCTGCAATCATACCTTTTGTCTCTTTGTCGCCACTGCGCGACATACCACTCTCTTTCGACTCGGACTCTTAATATCTCTTTAATATCATCTACCATGGCTGCCCACAAAGAAAAACTGCTAAAACTGCCCCCGCTCCCGTGGTCTGTGAATGAAGGTGCGCTGACTTGGACGCTTCTCCAGGAGCTTCAAAAGCCGGAGAATTTTGTAGTTCTCTTTGGAAAACAGGACCCTAAAGAGGTGAGCACGACCTACACCATTCATTCTGCATGAAGTCTGACTCATCCTTGTCCAGAACACGTCGGGTGACCGCAAAATTACTGTCTTTGAGTGCATTGCGGAGACTATGTTTCCAGAGGACTTCAAACTTTATGCGAAAACTCTCGGGAGTCGTGTCAAGGGAAAGACCGAGGAGTAAGGCCGCCTATAACCATCCTTTATGCATACTAACTGTCAATAGTCTGTGCAAAATCTACAAGGAAAAGGCTGCACATCTTCATGTTACCGGTGGGGGATTGGGCGCTCCAGAGGAGGCAGGTGTGGGTGGGGGCCATGAATACCTCGACTACTACATCCCCCAGGACGGCCCGCACCACGATACCCCTGCGGCAGCAGTGAATCTCTGAGGTGCATCATCATATTGCAGAAAATTGCCTGTTTTCTTGACCTTATCCCAGAACAACTTAACCACGAGTTCCCCTTCTTTTCGGAGCTCCATAAGTTCTTCAGCACACACCCCAACGTTGTACCCCCCCTCATAACGACCGGGATTGGTCCAAATAGCCGTAGGATCGTCCACAATCAGAAACTCAATCCCCAGCCACTCAAGTCTTCGAAGATGCTGTGATTGATCCCTGCCTTTTGGGTCATGCTGCTACCCCTCTCCCCGCTTCTCCGACTCAAAACAACATCCCCGATTCGTTGCCACGTGTGGTCAGCACTAATCGTCGCATCGAGGCACTCCAGACCCAGCAAACGGGGGGAACCGCACCAATGCCCCCAAATCCTCCAAGGGGGCGAAACTTGGGGACCTCACCAACGCGATGGACAAGGCCCGCCAGACCCTTAAACACATTCCCAAAAAGCACTCGTTAGAGGATGTGATTATGGACGCTTCCCGGTGAGTCTCTGCTTCTTCGTATCATTTAATACTAGTACTAATTTCCGTTAGGGAAAACATCGAGCTTGCGAGGGAACGTGCTGTAGCGCAAGCGGAACACCGTCGTCAAAACCTGATCATCGCACAGAAGACGCAGATTATGGACATGTTCAAGCTTGGAATCAAGACCTTGGAGGAGGCGAGGGCAGAGATTGCTGCACTCGATGCCCCTCCCAAGGTATCTACATCTCATAGATCTCCCCACCATCATCGCACCCCTCGTACCCCTCATACCCCTCGCCACCGTCGTTCTGTTGCGGACCCTTCATCCTCCCCTATTCGTGCTTCCGCTTCCTCTTCTACTCGTTGGCAGATCGAAGACTTGCAACAGTGGCGAGCCTTGTCGACCGTGTTGCTCAGGTCAGTGCCGAACATCGAAGGCAACCGCCACCTTGTGCTCCTCCTGAATCTCTTTCCATCGCTGCTCTCGCACCTCCTTTGCAGCTTTTGCAGCCTCCCGGTCTCCAGCTCTCTGAGCCTTTGCAGCAGCCTCCTCTTCCCGCTCACGGCTGGCCTGTGCTGTTTTCTCAATCCACTCGGTGCTCGTGAGATGGCGGCCAAGTCCTCCCATGGAAATCTTGGTGCGGTTGGGCTTCTTCTTATTCTCCTTTGCATTCAGAGCCTGACTCTGCCTCTCCACAAAGACATTTTGAAGGACCAAGGTGGCATGTGCGGATTCAATGATTCCCTCCCGAGCAACGATGTGCTGGCTGGCCAGTCCAAGGTTTTGCCGCATCATCTTCCCTGCTTCTATCAGCTCACTCTTGGACATTCTATTCAGGTCTTCATCCGTGAGTGAGAGCTGTGACCAGTCGGGAGATGGGATTGCTGGAGGACCCTCGAGAACGGGTGCGGGAACCCGGCTTTTGGACGTGACAGCATCCTTGGATACAAGAAAGCTGCCCGATGATGTTCCAGCAAGTGTGTTTGTCATCATCCGCATGCGTTTTGAAGGTGTGTAAAGGGCTGGATCTATCATCGGGTCTCTTGCGCGGCGCTGAGGTGTTGCTGACTGGCTGCCACTTTCCCCAACAGGCACATGGGTGTCGGGATCAACGTCAAACGCAGTTGGGACATGGTGATGGAAGGACGCCATGACAGCACGAACAGGGCTTGGCTGGGCAAGCGGGAAAGCACCCTTAATAGATGTCGCCTCACTTGGCTTCATCTGTTGGGGCTTGATAACGGTGGGGTCAAATGGAAATATTCCGGTGACGCGAAAGGCAGCCTTGATGGTGCTCTCCGTGAACGCGCGCAGGTACGCCCGCCCGAATAGCTCTGTAAAGTCGGCCTTTCCAACCTTCCGTCGGTTAAGTTCTTCAAACTGATGTATCACCTCTTTCCAGATCACTTTCATCCTCGCGAAGCATACAACATCAAGGCCCTGCAACGCATGAGTACAGTGGGGTGGATAGCCCAGGATTATGATGTTGTTGTCCGCCGCCCACTTGAGGAACTCGAGGGAGTGGTGTGAGCTGTGTCCGTCGAGGATCAGCACCCGCGTACGTCCCCTGCCTTCTCTCTTGTCTGTGGATCAAAGTCCTTTTTCAGCCATTCTAGTGCGATCCCACCATCAGTCCATCCATTCTCGGAGACGCAGATCCTGATGTCGTGTTAGCAACGGCCCCGTTCATTGAAGTGCGTGACTCACGATGCCTCGGAGACATTATTCTGACCAAATTTCGTTTGCATATTCTTCCCCTTGTAGATGATAGTCGGACGAAGTGCGGTGCCATCAGCGCAGATTGTTATGATGGCAGTGACATTCTCGCGATCTGCGCCCCCTTGCTTGTGCTGGACCTTCGTGCCTCGGCGGCCAAGTACACGTTGTGTTCCCTGGTCTGATGGTGGGAACCCGCTTTCATCCATCCCATAAATGTCCTCCTTTCTGATATTCTGGTCAGGGATGAGCTCCTTCACCAGCTTAAACCATTCTTCGACAGCAGCTGGATTCAAGCTCTGGGCTCTCTGCGTATCCAGGGGCTTGCTCCAATGGGCCTGGATCTCGTCGCGGTGCCTGTCAATGAAGCGATAGACCCAGTTGGACTCCTGGTCAATGGTCTCTCCGCCCCGACTCTTGAGGATCTCGTTCGCGTGATTAACGACAGCCCGGTTCATCCATCCCATAAATGTCCTCCTTTCTGATATTCTGGTCAGGGATGAGCTCCTTCACCAGCTTAAACCATTCTTCGACAGCAGCTGGATTCAAGCTCTGGGCTCTCTGCGTATCCAGGGGCTTGCTCCAATGGGCCTGGATCTCGTCGCGGTGCCTGTCAATGAAGCGATAGACCCAGTTGGACTCCTGGTCAATGGTCTCTCCGCCCCGACTCTTGAGGATCTCGTTCGCGTGATTAACGACAGCCCGGTGCTTCATGGGGAAACCACGATCTGCAGACATCAAGATGTGATCAACAAGAACACGCTCTTCATTTGGCGTCAATCACTGCTTTTTCACATTCATCGCAGTAACTCCCCCCCCCCCATTGGCACGTCGGCGCAAGCTCTCTTTGTCGACATTGTTCCGATCGGCGATGGTGCGTAAGGTCTCCTGCAGTTCCTTGCGCTTGAGCGTGTTATGCTGATACTCTTCAATAGCCCGTTCCATCCGCACATCCTTCTCTTTCTGGGCCCTTTGGTTCTGTACGGCCTTTGATAGGGCTCGGACCATCTTGGGACGCGTTTAGAGTGTTCTAAATGCAGTAGGAAGTCGTCGCGTCTGATGAAGATTTTTGGTGTCACGCTGTTATGGCACGCGTCAAAGATGGCCGCTTTTCTCTGTTGTGAACGCGTCCGTGGCTGTACACCGACACGTGACAATCCGGCAACTTCCGGAATGTTCCAGGAAGGTCGGAGGAGAATTATCTCCTCGAAGCCTTACTCACTCGCTCACTAAGCAGCTGAGTAAGTACATGGACAAGTAGTTAGTAGAAGGTACTAGATAGATTGCTCTGTAGTATATATATGAGGGCTCTTGAGGTCCAAAAATTAATTCATTCCTCTTTCATCTTACCCACTCTCAAACGGTCTAGAGTCTTGCAGTTCACCCCTGCGCCACTTATATAACCTCATTTTCACAATATTCTCACCCTCAAATCGTCCGATGTAAGGAACGAAAATGGACTTAACGTAGTCCTGAATAGAATAAAAGTCCAAAAGGAACGAGGATTAGATAGGAATCCAGCGTATTTGCGTGCCCAAAAGTGTCAATCACCAAATTTGGCACATTTTGCAAGCCAATCTGGACACCGTCTGTGCACCGCTGCTCCGACTGGGCCCGTATTTGGTCCACATATAGATACATTACCAACACACGTTCCTACCAAGGGGATAAGGATTTGGTCGTAAATTGCGGCCGCAATAGCCGTTTGGCTCAAGTACCGGGTCTGGCTCAAGTACCGGGTATATACTGTATGTACTCTTTATACAGAACCTTCTTTTTCCTTGTATATCTACTGTTGGTGTTTTCCCAGTTATCCTTTTCAAAGATGTCCAACATGTTTTTCATGCACACAACTAGCTATCACCAGTATTTCTATGTAATCGTTTATTGCTTTTACTACAGCTGTGGAGGTTTTGTCGGAACTGTATCCTCCTTTCGGACGATGGTGTTCTCTTCAGACAACTCACGACTTGTTCATTCACTTTCCACTCAGTTTCTTCTTGAATGGTCCTGGGGGAACTGGTTGACTTGTTAGTGGTACTTCACCATTTCAATCAACCTGACAAGGAGGGTGACACGTGACTCCTTGGACCAGTGTTCGCCCAAAGGGTAAAAGGCTTAAATCCCGAAGGCCTTTGGATGGGCTTCATGATGGGCTTTGGTAGGTAGGTAGGTAGGTAGGTAGGTATTATTACACGGCACGGTCCGAATAACGAACACCGGGTTCCAGGAAGTATCCCGATGTACAAGCAAGCTAATTACACCATCGTCCCTGGGCTACTACAGACTAAATTGGACGAGCTCGCAAATACCATGAAATTTCTCCCATGCCTTGCTGTAGATCCTACCTCGTCAATAGTAGCAACAAACCACCGTTTCACCGGAAATGCAACCTTTTCGACCCGAAAAACCTATGAACAATGCAATGGCACAGAATAGAATACCTCGAGAACATCATGCGTGTATTTGGCCACTAGCAGTATTGTGCTACGCTGGAAGATTCATTGAAATTTTCGGCTGAGCATCGGGCCTTTCGGAAGGGTTTTACCTACCACGTGCGCATGATGTAATTTTCCATTTTTTCGCACCATTCTCTGCTTTTGCGACGCGTCTCCCCGCTCCACGGCATCCAACTCGCTATGGGAGTACTTCCATAAATGGGAGGTACAAAATAAGACCCACTTCCAAACCTTCTGCAAGGCCTGGCTGCCTGTGTCAAACGCCAGAAGGAAAGTGTCGCTTCACCAACAGCAGGAAAATCCCCCATTGACATTTGTTAACAAGTTCAGAAAAGTTCCGACATTTGTTGAGGTTTTTGTCGAAATTGTTGAAATTGTCAAATTAGCCGAGAATGTTAAAGTGGATCGGTCCCTGTAAATTGGCATACAGTATTGCACCATCACTTGGGATGGGATCACCACTTGGGACAAATCAGTATTGTGCCACAATGTGTGCCTGGTTTGCCCCAAGATTTTGTAGGCATCATTACAGACATATGGTCTATAGCTATGCTGAAGTGCAGGGTAATTGAGCAACTAGATCTGCTGCCTGAGAGACATCAATCCAGAAAATGCTGGATCCTCAAATTTTGTAACGCATGATCTAGACTTGAACTGACTCAAATCACCATCCAAAGACCTTTCGTCATGAATTCAGAGGGTTACAAACATTTCCTACTGTTCAAATTTGTTCCAGCAGGTCTGAGGAAGCCACCTATATAGCCCCACTATGCCCCCCAATATTCTTACGACTTAAGAATGCGGTGCGGCGTCGGCGCGATGCGTCTGATGGTCGCCGCTACGTGTTTGATGGCGCCGCGCGTGCGCTGATGGGGGCCGTCGCGCCGGCCGGGTGATGGCGCCAGAGGTAAGACCAAATCAACCGATTTCCTCGATTTTTCGACGTAGGCGCCTTGAGGGCATCTGCAGGTATGTATTCCATGGGTTAGACATGGAAAAAGTGCGATGTGGAAGAAGAAAATATTTGCCCAAGTCACGCCACCGAACAGCACACGTGCCAAATTACTTGATTCGGAATGGCTGTCCATGTCGTAACGGCTGTTATCAGGCCTGATATAGGAATAATCTTTTGCTCTCGGTTTTAACTTACGAGTCATTTGACGCTTCGGGACTACAATATTCGTACCCAGCAGGAAAAAATGCACCAAATGCGACGTGGTGTCGAAATACCGGAGAATTGGACCCCCTTGTCCCTACAGTGCCCGTCACCACATCACGGTTCCGGATTTGGCAGTGATCGATCCCAAATATAGAAGTTGTAACTACATTTTGCCCGAATGAAGAGTCACATTAAAAACACCTCAGAACACCATAAGAGATGCTAAAGAAGCTATGGTGTGCTTCCCAGAACGATTGAACAAAATTTTGTTTTTCGACCCCGACAAAAATGAAACGTAACCCTATTACGTAAGGTAATTTTTCTTTTTGGGACGGATTAGGGTTAGGATTTTTAGGCCCTGGACGCGCGCTCGACGATGCCGACGTGCTCGTGTACGTTCGCCGGGATCCGGCGATGAGACTTGAACTCCTTTACTGCATATGCAGCTTGGCGCAAGTTTAAACCCACCCTGCAAGAAAGTTAACGAGATTCCGAAGAATTTCACTGCAAGCCCACCTGTAGGCATCCATGTATCGATAGCAATGACCGAAGTAGCGACGGATGTTATCATTTGAGATGAGGTCAAGTGATTCCGGGACAAGGGATTTGGCACAGGGGAATGTTCCGTCGGTCAATTCACGGAAACCTGGCAACAATCAGACGGATGAACCAAATAAAACTGAGAGATTCACGGCGCTTCAATTGGCTCCAAACCATTTCGATAGGGTTCAGTTCGCAATGGAACTTCGGCAGAAATAGGCACTTGTGGCCGGCCTTCTCAATGATCAGCTGAAGCAGGGGTTTTTCCTCGCGGAAGTCTTGTTGGAGTGAGAGGACACGCTGCATGCAACAATCAGTTGCGCGCCCGAGATCGTCGTCATCCATTTCGGAAACCCCCCGCGCTCCGAGATTTCCCAGACCAGAGCCCTCAATTTCATCTTCTTTTGATTTGGCGTCGTTCAATGCCTTCTCGCGCGCAGCCTGTGATAGCTTACACGCCGAGCAGACACCGAGAAGCTTCTTCCCAGAGCCGTGCTTCGCTTCGAGAACCTCGAGAAGACCACGCTCCCGCAGGACTTGCTCCATACCTTTCGGCTGACCTGCCAAAGAAGCGCCCGAAGCATCCTTTCCTCGATAACCGGCGGGGAAGTTCATGGTCTGTGGCTGTCCGGTAGACGGAATTGTCGTGTCCCGCATCTTCGGCTGCTTCCCTCCGGGTCCGCGATTCATTTTGTGGGCTTGCAGAGCATCCGAGGAGAATGCCTCGTGTGCTGAAGAGCAGTCGAAGATAAATACCGCAACACCATCGGGGTATTTAACGTTGAATATCTTGATGGCATCTTTGACCTGCGGCCAGTCAAGTCGTGTCAGTAATAAATAGAAAGACGCACTTGAGCAATCAATTGAGGCATGTCCCACCAGGGGTCGTAATTTGCCCCCGGATAAATAATGCGTCGCGCGTCGAAGCTCGGGATTTGATAAGCCGTGAACGGTGCTGGGGGAGGAGGTGGAACCCAGTCGTTCTCGGTGTACGTACGACCCTGCGCTGGCGTCTCCGCAGCTGCCTTTGCTGTCTTTTTCACACACTTCTTTTTACCTGCAAGCTTCTTGGTACGCTTTTTTGGCTTCTTCGCAGTGCTGGATGACGCTGCAGGAGGCTCCGGCACGTCCTCAAAGTCGGAGTCATCCATATGCAGCAGGTCAGGAAGTTCTTCATCTTCCGAGCTCACATAGCCCTGATTCTCCAAATGGCGGCGTTTCGAAACTCGTGTCGATGCTCGTCTCAACGAGGGGCCAGCAGCGTTCTCCGGCTCATGTAAGGGCAGATTTTCGCTAGGTTCGCGCGTGGTCGAGGCCCGGGGATCAGCATCCGCGATAGACTCGGGCACGGCCAGGGCCGGGGCGGGAGGATTAGCGTCGACGGTGACAGTACAATCAGCCCGCGGAAGCTGCACCTCTGTGACAGTGGATGGAGGGAGCGGCTCCTGCGGAAGGAGAAGCTGGGCGTCAATCTCTGCCTGTGTTAGATAAAGACGCCCACAGTGCTCCAGAATAAAATCCGAGACGTGGACAATGCGCCCACGGCTCTTGTTCCGCAGTGGCTGCTCGCCCTCGCGCATCCATTCAAAATTGACCTGGTCATCCATGTAAACCAATATTCGTTGTGGAATGAACAAATTTACCTGGTCATTCGCGTGAACGCAGCATTCATCCTGAGTTAACACATAGTGGATCTTCTCCCTGGGTTGGAGCTGAGGTGGGATTTCTTCGAGAGGCCCTCCTTTGTCCTTCGGATCCTCTGATTCCTTCTCCTCGTACTTGTAACAGAATCTGAAAAAAACGAAGTGAGGAATGGCGAGTTAAAGAAAAGGAAACGGACGGGAGGACATGAAGCCAAAGATACTCAATCAATCTATTACGGCTCTCCACCACATCCGGCCATTCGTGTCCGTCGACGTAAACACCCTTCTGTACTCGTGCAAGTCGGAAGCCCATCCGTTTGAGCCATCGCACAGCGGTTGACTCGCTAATAGTATCATCGATTTTGAGTTCCGGAAGCAGAAATTCGTTCACATATCGGCGCATTTTGGCTGGCCTCATCTACGGAAACGAATTAGACTTGTTGAACAGAATGAGAGGTAAAAATTACCCGTCCGACAAAACCACCTTTCTCAACTGTGAGTGTCCCTTTCACCCATTCTTGAAGGGCCTCTGACACAGCAGGGACCAACAGGAGCGATTCATGGTGTGCTCCTTTGCCCTGATCTTTCTCGGGTAGCGCTCCATGAGTCAATACATGAATGGCCATCGAGCGCAGCAATCGAGCATAATATTTGCCCTTTCCACACCGATGAGCGATGGCCTCGCTGGCCTCTCGGCTGGGACGGCACGCTTGAATCTTTTCTCGGATCTGTCGCTGCCGCACACGAGACGCACCACGCAAACTTTTGACCATTTTGAGTCGTTTGAGAGAAAGTTCGCGGGATTTGTCGTTGAATTGAGATAAAGCTTCAAGATCTAGAACCGATGAAGCTGCTTTTGCATTTGTTAGTATCGTTTCCTTCTTAATGAGTGTGCTCCGAATTTTCTTGATGTTCTTCTGGAGACGTGTGTGCTGGATATTGATCTCCTGCTCCGAGTCTGTCGGTAGATGTGGCACTTGATTTGGGGTGTTCGGCTGAGGAGGCTGTCCATGGTCAGCAGCTGGCGGCGAGTCAGCAACCGCTGGGTCCGCTGAATTTTCGATGGTTTCCGACGCAACAGACATAGAAGCTGCAGGAGCATCTGTATGAGGTGTGGCAGCTGGCATCTGCATTGTAAATTAATTAATTGACCCATACTGAAGCCAAATTCAAACCTCGGTGTCGCACTCAGGTAAATTCGCAATCGGGATGTTAACCGGCAGCAGGATGTCCTGACAAGTCTGCCCATTAAAAACAGACCGCTCAAAGATCACAAATTGATACTGCTTACTTCTGTTGTGCAGTCTGCGCGCTCACGTTCTACCGTGTCTACAGGCGGCGCGTCGGTCATCTTCCATGAACAACTATTATTCAGCAAAACGAGGTCGAGCAACAACGAAAACACACTTCGATGTCCGAATCAGGCTCCTCGGACTCGTGACGCACGGCCAGTGCAACTTTCCGTGGGTTCGGGATGGTCTTAAATATATCCTTCAGCTTTGCACGCTACAAGAAGGTCAAAGCCGCACCTTGAATAAAGATCCAAATGGTTATGCCCGGTGTTCAAAAAAGGAGACACAGGCCTTATTAGCAACTACAGGCCAATTACGCTCTTAAACACAGACTACGAGCTTATTACAAAGGCCTATTCTATGCGCTTAATGGATGTTGCCCCATCTCTGATAAGACCTGACCAAGCTGGCTTCATGAAAGGGCGGAAAATTGAGGACCAAGTCAAATTAGTGAAATTCCTGGTCTCTTACAACACATTTTAGTATCTCATAAATTCTAAACAAGTATTCAAGACATTGATCTCATAAATTCTAAACAAGTATTCAAGACATTGATCTCCTCAACAAATGTGAACAAACGCGCTCAGGGAAGAAAACTGAGGGAACTCAACATCTGTGCACTGCCAGAAACACGCCAACTTCAGCCGTTGGGTGGCCGGATCTCATAGGTAAGAGCATCATATAGATATTCAACATTTATAGAGGTAGTCTTCCGAGCCCAGAGGCTACCGGCGTCCGTATCCAAATCAAGTTCACTGAAGAAGAGTTCGGCCCAAGGTATGATATCTATTCTTCGTTCCTACCCGTGTTCAACACCTCTTTAGCTATGAACGTACTCGGGCGGCCCTACTCAATTTGCAGGAGAAGTCGCTGACATGGCTTGGCCAGTTTCAGCGCTCCCTTTACTCCAAAATTGTGTCAGTCAACTCCGTTACCTCTTTACCATCTGCTAATTTTCATCAGTTCCACGTCGAACTTCCCGCACCTCAGGAAAGTCGTCGAAGACACGGAGGAAGGCGAGCTCGATGGGGTTGACTTCGATGCTCTGGAAGTGAGCGCAACTAGCAAGAACGATGCCGTATTGACTGATGAAACCGCCCCAAGTGCCGTTCCCGCCTCCTGAAATGTGTGTCACTTTACCTCATCTCCACGCCACGAACAAATTACTTACCGCCCTCAGAACATCTTCAAATTTTCCACTACAGTCCTTACTCGGCCCTGATTGTGTTCTTGCCCTCGCCGCATGTGAGTTACTTGACTCGCATGTCCTGCGCGTACTTACTACCTTTCATAGTTTTAACCTATTGACACTCCCCTAATTCATACAGCAGTGTTTCGTCCCCTGCCCCCTCCCCTTACCTCCGTGTATGTTTCCCATGCCTGTAGTCAGTAGTACCTAGAAAAATCACAAATAATTCACAAAAATTTCCTCGGCCCGAGGAGCACGTGCTGGAGAAGTGGTGACGGGCACTGTACGTCCAGCTCATGCTAGCTGTCGATCGTCGCTTGATCACACCTAGCCACACGTGCCTCGGCCGACTAGCCGAACATGTGTGGCTATGTTTGGCGAGGCCGTGCTGCGGCTATTCAGGGCCTGAACGCAGTGAGATCTGAAGACAGAATTGGCTGCGTTCTTTGCGGTCAGTGTCTCTTAAAACTCATCGTCCCGTGCTTACCTGTATTAGGCACTGGAGGGAATGGTTTCCATTTCTCTGGATGCATGGCAGAATCCGAGTCGCAAAAACAAAATTCTACTTTTTGAAACTTCTGTCCCGGCAGATTGTTAGATTGGGTTGTTCTGCTACTATCTACAGTATTTCCATCACTTTCTTTTGAAAACTGGGTTGGCAGTAGCGATTACCAAATTGGGACATAAACTTGTCACGAAGTTCGGTCCGCCACCATACACAGGCCACAGAATATTGTTCTGCTCGAGCAGCTTAATTGAGCCGAGTTCGCACAGCAATATTATTGTCCTTTCGAATGTGGATCAGCTCAGTCGTAGCATCGGGGCTGCACAATATTACTATGTGGATCGGCTGAATCCAGGTATGCAGGCCACAGAATAATATTTTACTCAAGCAGCTGAATCGAGGTGAGGTCACAGAACAATATTATTGTCCCTCGGAAGATGGGTCAGCTCCACCGTGGGATTTACACCGCACAATATTCCTCTGTAGATCGGCTGAACCTCGGTGTGCAGGCCACGGAATAATATTTTCCTCAAGCAGCTGGATCGAGCCGAGTTCACAGAACAATATTATTTAACCTCGGAATATTGATTAACTCAGCTGTGGGCTGTACGCTGCACAATATTCCTCTGTAGATTGGCTGAATCTAGGTGTGCAGGCCACAGAATATTGTTCCACTCGAGGAGCTGAATCGAGCAGAGTTCGCAGACTAATACTATTGTCTCTGGGAATATGGATCAGCTATGCTGTGGTGTTTAGGCTGCAGAATACTACTCTAACAGCTCTCCGCAATATTAAATGATGTACACCCGAGCAAAAGGACCAAAGATACCTTTTTTCGGAGAGTCTTCAGATCGTGGTTCGCTTTGCCATGCCCGGCGCAAATAATTGAGGCGCATATGTGAGACATGGTCGCGTCGATACCTCCAGGGCATGCAGAACGTTTGGTACTTGATGACATTCAGCGCGTGGGGGAACTTCAAATACACTTATTCTGGCATTAGATTTGGATAGATTCCATAGAAAAAGATCACGCACCGAAATAAACACATAGAGGTGTCCAGTAGACATAGATAGAGCAGAGGAGGCCGGCACGGTGCAAAACGCTCCTTGAGTTTGGGGGCTTTGAGATCGATATATGCCTCGACCTCGAGCGTAGGAAGGTTGGTGCGACGATTGACGAGAGGGGGAGGCGCCGTGTCGGTCTCGTCCTCTCTGAAGTGAGCACCATGGCTCTCGCGTCGGCGGGACTGTGTGATGGGAGGGAAAAAAACTCGGAAACACGGCCAATGTGGCCCGCAGACGATCGTTGTTAGCCGCCAGCCTCAGTTCCGAGTCATTCCGACCTCGATGAATTTAGTGCTCTCCACATCCGGGAAGTGGTCGGAAAATTGCTCTACCATGCTCATAAGCTCTGTGTACCATTCCCACTTCCTGTAGAAGACTTTGGGCATTGTATACCTATTAAATACATCGCTTCCCAGAGCCTCGGGGTATGAAATGTATTATACCCGTATTATACGCCCTTGTATGATATGATCAATAAATACATCAATTAAAACCCAGCACTACGTAAGGCGTACGGTCCGTAACCGTATACGGTACGGTGCCGATCCGTAGTGCGCATACCCAGCACAAGACAAAGTTGCTCCAAGCCAAGAAATCTTTCGGAGGCGAGCGGCAGAAGTATTGAGAAGCAGAAAGGGAGGCCGAGATTTGAGGTAGCAGGGATTGGTTTGGGGGACCAGAGGTGTTGACCGGAAGCTGTAAACCACGGTGCACTTACTGTTCCTCTCGCAGTTTCTATCCACCCCCCATTTTGCATCTCACACCTCATTCGTTCGTCCGCATGTCTTCACTGGACGATGAGGTGCACCTGCAAGTCCCACAAAACCCTAATAATAAGAGGCTGCGTTAGGGGGGGTGGTAGCTACTAACTATAGAGCAGTGGGACTCCAAGACTACTCCAAGTGACAGGGCCCTCAATTCTCTTCTAGAATGTCACCAGATCTCTCACCACCAGCCGCGTTTTAGGCGAGTCAGGCCTGCTCATTCGTACGTCACTTTTACAGCTAGCTTTTGACAATCAATGTAAGCGTGAGGCTGGTCAGACATGAGGCATGAGCGGTTCAACTCTGGGTTGCTTCTCACGACACATGTGTCAGAGTGGGTATGGTTGCAGCCAAGACTTCGTGACAAACTTTTGTCCCAATTTGGGAATGGCTACTGTGCCTCTAGTTTTAAATCATTCATCAAGTTATTGTGTAGAGAGCACTAGATGAAGGCCCTCTACAGATCCCCCGGAGCGAAAGTGAAAAAAGTGAAAAAAAAAAATTCCCCACCGAGATTTTGCGTTTTCGGTTCGGGCCGGTCATAACCGGTGGCTGTGCTCCGCCATCAATCGCGCCCGATGTCTCCCTCTCGTTCCACACCATGCCACGGGTCGCCCAAACCGCCTCCCACCAGCACAGGGGCACCGGGGGGATGTTTTCCCCGTCTCAACCTACTCCTGGGAGTGCCGAAACAGAACCAGACGACAGCGGGGACAATCTGTGGGAGAGTGATACAGATTCTGACATGGAGGAAGACACCGACTATTTTGAGGCCTGGGATGCACAGCCAAAGCTGCATACGTATGACGAGCACGAAGAGAGAAGTTCCACCCTGAGATGAATCCTATCGAATATTTCTGGGCTTGGGTGAAGCGGTGGTTCCGGGAGCGTTCTAACGGAACTTGGCAAAAAGACAAGGACCTTGTTAATGAAGGACTTCGACTCTGCCCCCTCCCAACCATCCGCCGGTTCTATCGACATGCACATCGCTATGCCAGTGTCTATCGCCTGGGTGCCACAGGACCGATCACCGAGTTTGCCATCAAGAAATACCGGTCGCACCGCGGAGTGCGTGCAAATGAATTGGTTGATGCAACGGCAGAGTGGAAGGCCAAGGCAGAGGCAATGCTACGAGGGGTGGTGCTGATCAAGGGCAAGGGCAAGCAGAAGGCTAAATAGGTACACTGAATTTCGAAATTTTCGCTCCAGATTTTGCGTTTTTTTTTCCCACGCTCCAATTTTTCTGAAACGAAAATTCTACCTACAAACTATACCTACTTTCGTGCCTAATCCTGAATCTAGAAGGTCCTGGGTCAAAATTACGGCTTGTCATGAAGTCTTGGCTGCAACCATAGTTCCGCTCCATCTTCACGTCCACGCTGTGGTGGTGGCGGTGACGGCGGCGGAGCCGGATCCTGCGAGGGTGGGCGATGATTGACGATTTGCGGTGGTCGAAGTTCTTCAGGAGGAGGTTCTTGAGGTGTACCAGTACGCTGTTGATGTGCGGTGTCGATGATCATATTGCGGGTGGGATTCACGGGCCGTGCGGTATTGGTTCCGGCCTGAGTTTGCGGCGGGGTTGGGAGATGTCCTACAGCTGCCTGGTCGCGCTCGCGCTGATGACGACGCAGCTGTCCCAGGCTCCGCACACTTGAGGGGCCAGGAGTACCCGAAGGCGCTCTTGCAGTCGCTGGGGCTGTCGATGGACCTGCAGAAACGGCTGCAATCTTGGCTGCCGCTTCACGTTCACGCCGGCGCGCTCACTGGGCAAGCACACGCTTGCTGACGGCGGGCACCTGAGAGTCTGGAAGAGTGGCTAATCCCAACAGAGGATCAGCACGCTGCGGGTCGTCAGTCTAATTGTAACAGCAACGAAATAGAGCGTACCCGTGAGCCTGGTGTAGGCGACCCGGCTCGATTTTCCTGCTCTTGGCGCTGCGTTGGAATGCGACAGTGACGGCGGCTTGGGGTCTCCTGTAATGCGGCCTGACGCGCTCGCTCTGCATCTCGAAGGCTGGATCGCTCTCGTTCCAGCGATGACAGCCCGACGCCAGCATCTTGACCTTGCGCGCCGGAAAGAAAGTTGCCAAGGTCTTGGAACGGGCTCCGGCCCTGCAAATGACGCCGGTGGGGGCTGGCATAGGGGGATCGCATGGCATCATGAGCGACGATGACGATGGCCACAGAGTCGGAGGGGCCCTGAATTAAAAGTAAGCCCACGAAAGTCGGGAGAGATTGAGACGTACATATCGATTAGCAGTAGCGAGTGACGCACCAGAACAGCCTTAGAAAGCGAGCAGACACGCGAAAACACGTCGGTAAAAGCGCCGCCAGGTCGCACTGGCCAAATCAAAAACTATGAAATATTTGGCGCGTTTTTCTTTCAGCTCTTTCGTGATCACTCGAGTTGGAGCCAGAAGAAATTTATTAGTGCAGTACATATAAGACATGGCTTACTCCAAAGAGCTATTGAGATGTATGGAGGATGAGACGAAGCGTGCGCGTGTATGTATGGTATAAGGTCCACGTTGTCGACTCGTCGAGGGTCTGGAATGTCGGAGGTGTCCAAGTTGTCAAGGGTTGTCATACAGTAACCCTATAAAGTTTGCTTGAGCAATGGGCATCTCAACGTAAATCAGCTCTTAAATAATGCTCAGTTTAACAGAGCAAAGGATTATTTAAAACGGGGGATTCATCTCATATCAAGATGTCCTGGGCCACTTTGAGCCTCTATTTAGCTATCAAGCTGAACAAGGACGGTACCACAGAAAATTTTGATGGGAGCCATTATCCACTTCAGTGTGATTTATCTGTGCTCTTAAGATCCTGGACTACTCAAGAAGATAGCAGGGCAGCTATTATGCTCTCACAATGTACTGTGTGGCCGGTGGGATGCGGATATATACAGTATATCTGCATCCCTAACCAGTTCTGAGAGACCCAGCAACCTGGATATAGAGATGTGATTCTGAACCGCTGATATTGGTTGTGTGGCCCAGTGGTTAGTGCTTCATTCATCCCCTGTTTCTCCAGCGGCGGTCACCCTTGTCTGGGTTCGAATCCCCCTGTTGGCAGTGCTTTTTTGAATGAACGGGTTTAAACAGTGTTCATGGTTCAAGCAGGTTTAAGCAGAACCCTGCTTAAACACGGTTTCTGATGACCTCTGATCAAACCAGTATTACCCCCTCCCGAGGTTACCCACCTCTCAGGTGCTCCCTGGCATTCTGCTTAAGCAAAGCAGAGATTGAACCGGGTTGACTGTTGAGACAGGGATTGTTTAAGCCAACGTCATATAGATTCTTGACCACCCGGGACGGCTCACACAAACTCGGTATCATGCGTTTCGCCTCTTTACCCGCGGGACCGAGTTTTCAACAATTTTACGAGGAAGACTCCTTCAACAGTATATGGTGGACGGTTGCCTCTATCGATCAAAATAGGCTCAGTTACCTCCGCCAGAACAGGTTCACTCTCGATGCCCTTGTACTTGATGCTGGAGAGCTTCTCGTGGATTGCAATCATCGACAGCATTCCTGTCGGCTCGTAAATGGCGCGGAGATTGCTCCACATCTCTGCAGCCGTCTTGACGTCTCGAATGTACGCCACCTGGTCGTCCCCGACCATCTCAGTAATCCTGCGCATCGTCTTAGTGTTCCCTTTCGCCCAGGCCACGTAATCGGCGTTGACAATCTCGGTGTCCACTGTGCCCGTCACGGGCGACACTGCAGGGCGCTGGACAATCACAGTCGCGGGCACCATGGGTCCCGCGATGTAATCCCAAAGCTCGTCATCTTCAAGCTTGCCCCGAGCCTTGAACTCGAACGTCTTCCAGTTCTTGCCATCAAGCTGAGTAAAATGATAGCGCGTCGTGCTGGAAGCATCTCGGGATCCCATAACCTGTTGTAGGTCAAGAGTTCAGGGTCACGCTGCGACCGTTCTCTGCGACCGTTCTCTTCAGACTGAAGATATATTGCAGTTGTAACAGATTGGATCAATTCCAATCTGCGCACTCTCAGTCGCACGCTGCGGCTTTCGCTTCTGCCATCGACGCTGGTCTCGATGTGGATTCATTCTTGGGGTTGTGGGAGAAACACATGGGAGGTGGCTACGGTGATGTTTCTGGCCCTGGTCTTCCGCCAATTCGCACCTAGTTGGGAGAGGATTGTAGAATTGGGTGGGAGTTGTCGCATTTGGTGGGAGTTGTGATGTTTTCTTTTTCTTCTGTGTTTGGCGTTCTGTCTGTCCCAGGTGGGAGTGTTGAAGTGGGGTTTGGTAGTATTTGGTTCAGACGGGTCCGCCTTCCTTATTTGTACTCTGTCACATATTTAGTCATGGTGTGACAATGTGACAGGCCTTTTCGCCTTGTGCTACAGTCACAGTAGGTGCGCTCAAAGTAGACTTTCCGCGCGCGGCCGCCGCCGCGGAAGGTCATGTGCAGTGACTGGCAGTCACCCTTGGTAGCTGTTTACTTGTGTATACTAGAGGCCTCTACTCCGGTGCCAAAATTACCTGTCTTTCCTCTCGTCGCCGCCACACGAGATACCCACTCATTTGGACTCGGACTTTAATGTATTATCTTAATAACATCTCCCTTATGCTTGCCGAACCAAAATTGGCCACGCTCCCGTGGTCAGCCGACAATGGCGCGCTCACTTGGACTCTCCTCGAGCATCTTCAGAAGAAGGAGAATTTCGTCGTTCTCTTTGGAAAGCAGGACCCAAATGCTGTCGTCGTCGTCGATAGAGGGAAGGAGGATGTCGCGGAGAGCCATGTGCTTTAGATAGGAGTTAGTTATTTGGGAGCGCATGGTCTCTCGACCCATTGCTGAAGTTGGGGGTAAGCTGTCTCGGTAACCCAGACGTTCGGTGTGTGATCCTGTGATCCGAGCCACGCGAGAAAAGGCAGAAAAATGATGGACAGGATACACAGTTCTGGTAGCTATCCCGTCCATCATTTTTTCGCCTTTTCTCGCGTGGCGTGGATCAATCCGGTCCGGGGCGGGATAGCGGACAGAACGGCTGGGTTACCGAGACAGGGGGGTAAGAGGCGATGATACGGAGCATGCAAATGTATTGATTGATTTTATCGCGCAGTGCGCACACTCTTATCGATGGAAAGTACGGACAATTGGCCCAAAATGGACGCGGGACAAATAGTGTGACTACCAGTCACTGCACATGACCTTCCGCAGCCGCGGCCGTGCGCGGAAAGTCTACTTTGAGCGCACCTAGTGTTGTGGTGACCCCGGGTCATGACCCCTGGTCAAGAGACAAGGGTCGGCTCCCCTCGAGCTGACCTGACTTGACCCAGGGTCACCCCGGGGGTCAGGTCCTGGGAGCGAATTTTTCATTTGCATAATGTAGTATATACGCTAGTGCAGATTAATCATCATCTATGATAATTTCATCGGGCCCACAGTTCCCTGGGCCATCCTCCTCGAAGTCCGCCATGATGTTGTTCAAATCCGACATTCCATCCACCTGGTAGGTCAGCAACGACCCGCCCCACATTGAAACAGCGTTGATCGAAGCCTCGGTAAAGATCTTGTCGAGCTCATACAGCTCCTCGGTGCCAAAGTGGAGTTGAATCACTGGCCGCCGGATGACCTCTGCAATTTCAGGCTCAGGGAGATTGTCTTCCCCTGCGTCGCCGTCGTCCGGGAGCTTGTTCAGATGACAGGTGAGCTCCGTGACGTTGCCATTAGGATGTTGCCATTAGCGGGCTCATCTTCATCGTCTGGAATGAGGTTGTCGGCGCCCGATTTAACGTCGGCCCGGAGCTGGACGAACGGAATGTGGCGGCGGCGGCGCTGCTTTGAGGACGGGAAATTTTCCACAATGTCACGCTGGATGATGAGTCCCCGCGGCATCGAGCTTCTTTGTGAGTCTTGTTGTTCCCATAGAATTTGCCTTTCCAGAAAGCCCCCCAACGCCAGTCCTCCACTCCAGGTTTCTTCTTGGTACCGGACGGCGGCGGCATTGACGCGTAGATGGACGTAAAAAGATTTGATTGATGGATGGAACACGTGCTACTAGCTAATTGGGGCTTGACCCACCTTGACCCCCTGAGCCCGAGTTGACTGACCTGACCTGCATCCAGGAAGAGAGGGATACTACTTTATGTAGAGTACTGCCGCTATGACTCATCCTCGAAGGAAGAGACCTCAAGGAAAGACAAGGTCATGGATGTCGGATTATATGGGGAAGTATACCAGGTGTATATGAGACCCAAATACTTGCGATTTCCTTGACATTTGAGTGGAAATTGCATGATCTTTAATGAGGACCCGTTGCCGTCCGTCAGCGCGTCGCTTCCAGACCTCTGACGGACGGGTCCCGTCCGGCCCGTCCCGGCCGTCAGACCCGTCACCCTGACGGACGGCGTAGAGCCCTACTACCGGCAAGCAAGCCCCTCCTTTTCCTTACGGCGGGCGACTCGCCGGAAACCTGAGCGTCATCTTGACGGTGCCCCGCGTCGCGGTGTACCTCGTCGTCATACAGCGTCACCGAGCTGCTGCATCAGAACCGCGAGCCCGGAAGTGTTTGCATCCCAAACAGCCTCTTATCACGTCCCCGCGTTGTGGGCGCGTCCAGGAGCGTGGTCGCGCTGCCTCTTCTTCTGATCTATGAGCCGCTTGTGCGATGGCTTGGCTGCTGACCAATCCGCAAGTCGCAGTTGTTTTGGACGGCACCCATGAAGTTGTCCCAACCTTCAAGATAAGTCACCCCACGCGCTCGAAGAACAAGCATATGCTTCGGCCCACGAATGAGGAGCCACCCAACATTCCAACAGAACAAGCTGTACCCAGGACCGCGATCGAGCAGTGCAAAAAAAAATGGATTTCATAGGGGGACATATGTACAGACTGTGGGATGTCGCCTCAGGAACAATGGCAGCCAAGTTTTGCTCGGGCGAATCCCACATAGCAAATGAACAAGACATCTGATTGTCCGCTTGCATACAGGTTGCCCAATAGACCCGAGATAGACGATCCAATCAACAAGGGCCTTCTCCTTCGCAGGTGAAAGAAGCATCTGAGCCTCATGTGCCTCTTTCGCAGGCCGAGAATAGCCCTTAAGGCGGTTGCGGAGAGTACCTTTAGGTACATTAAGCTGCCGAGCAACATCTGCAATGTTAGGCTTCTCCATGAGATTGAGAAGCCGGCATCCCTGGGCATATTTCTCCTCGATCTCCAGATCATAGCCTTTTCGAGTGGGGTCGGCGCGGGGCATGGCAGATCAAAGATGCAGAGGTCGTGGGGAGTGGAAGCAAGTGCGTTGGAGAAAAACGTGATTCGCCGAAATGTTCGGCAGATGGCGGAGTTTTAATTGTCACATCCAAATCGGTCTGGGGATTCAAACACTGTTTCTTGCATGTTCCCGGCCTCGTTTCGCATCCGGTTTTTTGTGAGACGTTCTAATTAACGCAAAAAACATGCTAAGAAGTGCCGAGGGTAATCAACATACACAATGTAAGATTTCGTCTCAAAGCTGTGTCAAAATCAATGGCTGATGGATTCGAATCTGTGGCTCAATTGTTTCTCTACAGATCTTCCTCACGTAGTCGTGTGTACAAGCCGGCTACAAGGAGCAGTGTTTTTGTCGTCATCGGCAGACAGGAGCTGGCCGGCGAATGCCTTCGCGAGCAGGTCCTCGTCGACATGATCAGGAATCTGATGTGTTCGATGATTCTCCTTGAAATTTGGCCTCCAGCCGCTGCAAGCTACGAAATACTGATGCCCTCGCGACTGCCCCTAGATTACCGTGTACTCAGTGATCTGCAGAATTGAAGAATCAGAAGGGGACGCACACCAGGCTTCACTTTAAGAATCGGGCCACCCTTGCACTTGTTGCCATTGGCGTCGATGGCCGTGCACTTGGAATCGGATACAATCTTTTTGAATCTGTGAAGCACATTAGTAAAAGGGCGAGCAGACCTAAAACGACAGGCACATAGCGGCGTTCTGCTCGGGTGTAATACCATCAGTCCGACGGGTGTCAGCCTGAGCTGAGAGGATGGCCTGGCACGACGTCGGATCTAACTCGTAGCGAACGACATTCAGAAGCGTGGGGTCAACATATTGACACGTGCATGCACCTCGACAGACGCCACGGGTACGTCGGCACTGGATGCGGGGTTCACCAGGGACAAAGCTAACCCATGGTTTGCTGCTTCCGGTTCCGCTGCCGGTATTCTCCCACCCATCGTTGTCCTACATTCCGTCCAATTTAGATTGTTGGAACCAATCAAAAGACGCACTGAATTTCTGATTAAATGATCAACGGCGTACAGCCGTTTGGTCTGGGGGTGCTCAAGGTCGAATTTCGGATGGCTGAGGTCAACAACGATAGCGGTGGGTTCAAGAAACACGGGGTAAACCGAAGCAAGTTCAGAGATATATTTGATGCGTGAAACCTTGACTTTCTTGGTCTTACTTGCGCTTCAACAACAGCATACCAACCCTTGACCTTCCCAAGAATTCCAATTTTTGAAGCTCTTTTTGCCCCCAGTATTATGTCCAAGAATTTGGTTATCATGAGGTCGAAGAACTGAGCTCCGGCAACGGGATTTTCGGCAACTACCCCGGCATGAATACTTCCCTCTCTCTGTGTGCTGTCCAATGCATGAAAAATTTTATCAAGGTCAACATCACGTTCCGCAAGAACTTGTGCGATGGGATTGTGAGAATCAGCTGGATTTACAGTGCCAAAAAAATGCGGCAAACCATCGCAAATGATTTTGCTCTTGACTTGCTGCTTCATCGCGTTCACATCGCCAACAGAACCCGGGATATGTTCAGAAACATAGTTCAAATATTTCATCAGCTTGGCTGCTGCCTTCTCGCCCTCAGTTTCTGGTTTTGCAAACGGATTCTGTTCAAGCTTGGCCTGGTAGCTGTCTACACAAGCAGTATCAACCTTCTGCATCAGTTCGTGTATAACTGGAAACCACGACCGCTTTGTAGCAAGACGGGCCTGGAAGGAAGATTGTCGGCGCTGTATGATATTGTTCATGACAAAGATGAAAGATTTGTGGACTTGAAATCGACGATCAGCAATATTTAAGAAATGTTGGACAGTGTCCACTTCACGGAATCCGAAGTCCTGGGAGATTCTAACAATATTATTATCCACCATTCCGACACCATACGGAAAAAGTGTTGGCCAGAGCCATCCAAATACCCGCGGATTCTTCGAGGTTGACAACGGCATATTTCCGGACGGAAACTTCACAAATCCAGCTTCATGTGTCTTCAAAGATCGCAACGCTGCAAGTTTCCTCTGCCTATATGTTGTCTCCACATTATCCACGTCCACAAGCGTTGTTGCGGTAAGCTCAAACGTATCAGACCCTTCAAATAACTCCGTGTTAGCCTGATCAGAATACGAGGTGTACGATGATCCCTGGTTATTGGCGGAGTTTGTGCGAAGGAAATCCCGAGTCGCAAGAGGACAGTCATATACCGGATATTCATCCAGATTTTTGAGCACCAAGTCCGTGTCAAGATCTGCATACAAGGGGTTGTGTTCGATCAACCAGAATAACACCTTTCTAACCTTCTCACGGCGTACCAGCAGGGGTGATTTCCGTAGCATATCATGGGTTACCTCGGTGTTGGGTGAACCAACCAGAATAACACAGATTTTATCTCGGATTTGGGACAGGGGGGCAGGCATGGCATTGAGCAATGATGTTGAATCTTGAGGTAAGATACAGACATTGCCGCGAGCCGCAAACTGTCCCCACCATTCGGTGATTCTTCCGGCGCGCAAATCGCTATGCAAGTGTTTACCGTCATGGAGCAACAGGAGCAGTGGCCGAGTTTGCCGTGAAGCTGTATCGTTCTCACCGTGGAGTTCAGAAGCGAGAGATGGAAGTTGCGCAGACTGAATGGGAAAAGAAGGTGAAATTGGGCACTGTTTAGCCTGTATAGTCCACATTTCCAGTATGAAAAACTTTCGGTTTTTGGCCCAAAATTTGGCGATTTTTAACCCTAAGTTAGGAGTAACCCCAATTTCTCTGAAACGAAAATTTTACCTATAAACCACCCCCATGTTCCCTCTAAATCTCAAATCTTGGACGGATCTGATCAAAAATGCGATTTGATATAAAGTTTTGTCCGCAACCATACAGGTGTGCAGCGGCCGGAAATAGCCGTGCGCCATCGATCATGCAGAAGTCTGAAGAATCCAGCCAAGTTGGTGCTGGACGGCGCGCAGGTTACAGATAATACTAGGAAGATCCTATATCTATCTGATCCGACAACCTGGGGCCAGGTTGTCTTCTTTAAGGTCGATATCGCGTTAAAGAAACCAAATATTTTGACCCATTGGGTTCAATCTCATTCAACCTGGGCTTTTTCTGGGTTTTTGGCTGGAATAGGGTCCAACCTGGCTTTTTTTGTTGATTTGGGCCTGATCTGGCACTCTTTATTTCTTTAAGGGCCCTGTCGTGTTAAAGAAGACAACCTGTGTACCCTAACCTCAGATTGCTTCCGACAAGATTAATTGCAAGTAATACATTTTCGACAGGCCCATTTTCTGTTCTTGGATATCTTCCAACGAAGGAGCATCATACACAATCACATGATGTGTAGTCGGACCATATTCTCCTGTCGGGAATTGTCCAACAAGAATAATATTGCACCATGAATTTTTCACTGGCGCATTTTCTGTTGTCGGAAATTTTCCGACAAGGCACACTACATTACACACGATCACATGATGTGAAGTGGGCCCATATTCCTTTGTCCGACAGTTTCCGACAATAGCAATTACGAGAGTAGTAGAATTGGAGTCGAATTTTGCCCGATGCCATTAACATAAGTGCGGCACCATGAATTTTCACTCGCGCATTTTCTGTTTTTGCAAAATTTCCGAAAGGCACACTGTGCTATCATATGACGCGCAGTGGCCATATATTCTGTTGTCGGAAAGTTTCCGACAAGGTGCACTGCACACTCTGCTAATGCCATGGGCCCATATTCTCTTGTCGGAAGCGTTCCAACAAGAATAATGGCACCATGCTTTTTTCACCCGCCCATTTTACTTTATCAATAATTTACGACCAGGTGTGCATCACAGTATCTACTACTCAAAGGTGAAGTGGGAAAGGCATACCTTTATGCGTTCCGTATGAGAGATTTCTCTGTTTTGGTACGCGTCGACAAGTTCTCCGAATACGAAGAGATATACGATCTCCCCGATATACTGGGGATAATTCTCCGTGAGGAACGCCAATGTCTCAGCGCAAAAGAGCCGGGTCGCCGCGGGATCGTCTTGCCGATCGAGCCTATTGACATCACGATTATACAGCGGAGAATTAGGATCCATGGCCATCTGGTAAATGCGGCGGAATACTGCAGTAAAGTTCCCAAACGTGAGTAGTCTGGCGCCAGTGAATAAATTGTTGCGGAATGTCTTGAGCGCGTGCTTTGAATCCTGAATCATGACGACGGGAAATCCGTGGAACTCGCCGATAATGAGCTCCACGTCCGGTGCACCGGGGATAGGACTGGTGATGGTGTGGCGAATTGTTTTGTCCGCCTTCGCCACAAGCATGCGCTGAACGGATCGCTCTACCTCCGTACCGTCGCATGCGTAGGAAACCACACGGATATTCCGAGTGAGAAGGCCATTCAGAATTTTTTCGAGGGGAACGAGCACTTCGACAAGCAGAACATCCACTCGCGTGAACGGTGCTTGAGACACAGGAAACGTTGAGTCCATCCCACACTCGATAGCAGCCAAAGGAAGAAATCTAGTCCGACCTTCGGGAAAGGCTACATCCCACACTCGATGGCAGCCAAAGGAAGCAATCTAGTCCGACCTTCGGAAAAGGCTACTCAAGGAGCGCTGGGAGGGTCATAGAAGTCCCAGGCTCTTTTTACCTGCAAGAGATTGTTCTACTTGGACCACCACCATTTTACCTGGAGAAATTTTCGTTGCAGGGGAAGCACGTGGATTTTGCGGAATGTTTTGGTACTTCAGGGTGTAGATACGGGTTCGTTTGGTCGGAGTAAAGTGCATACTGCGCAGGAAGTGTCTTTAGAAACGAAAGACACACGAAGAAACCACGGAAGATGTGTCCAAAGTCAAACAATGTTCAATTCCTATGTAGACTACTAGGTATGTAATAATACGTATCATGATTCTTCCCTTTGGATGGCCCGCCGGATGATATTTCCGTAACCGTCTATTTCATTTCCCTCGTCGTCAAGAACCGCCCATCCACTTCAAAACCCCTTACTGTTAAACCCGCAGATTTCCGGAAGCGAAGATTTCACTCACTGAAATGGAGGCTCACCAGGGCGGGGCTTCCGAGCTCGGCTCCTCATGCTGGGTATCGTATGGGCATATGGCAGGGTTGAAGTCGTACGCGATCTTGCGGGTCTAAACGGTCAAGTTGACCGCTTGTACGAGGATTATCTCGCGATATATCCTTCCCTCCAATCCCGTCTTAAAAAGCGTACAGGCACTTCAGGCTCAGTCATGCCGTTTCCCCCTCCGCAGCCGCCCGGACGGGGGCCGCCGGGGCCACCGAGCAGTGGTCCTGGGCACAGACCGACCAGGAATACACCAGACGGGTACTATCCCACCGGTGGCGCTGGAAGCTCCTCTGGAACGGGGCGCACATATTACCCCCCAGCGGCCATTGGCATACAGTAGTCGCGGTTACTCTCTGCAACAGATGAGGCGAATGGTATATCTTTCGGAACAGATGTAATACGAATGTTGACGTGTTTCCAGCTTCTGCATTCGGACCTTCCGACGGAACCAGGTCGTTCTCTTCCCGTCATTAGAACGCCGGGCACCGATCGGGCCGCCCCTGCAACCCTTACTTGTCCAGCCCCCGCTAGACCTCACGGCCACTGCATTCACCAAGTCTTTCTCCATCGTCGATTTTGACGCTATTGCACTAGCCTTGTCTAATCCCGGGGCGGCGCGCCTCAGCCACACGGGCAGCACTGCGTCAGTTTACTTCGAGAAGTCTGTGGACGACGGATTGCGTTCTTGCTTGGCTCCCAGGATTTACCTCGCCGGCGAATATACTTTCATCATCCGCGAGATTGACGTCTATGCCGCACTTGCTCGTCTGGCGATCATCATCCCCGCCCTTTACGCTGTACTCTATAAACAATCTCAATCGTCGGTGGGGTTGCTATCCAACGCCACTGACAGCGACCCACCAACTAGGAACCCCAAGAATCATAAGGGCCGGGCCGATGTATTCGTGAAGTGCGTGTTCAACCTACTGTGGTCGTAACTCTCTTTGTGCTGACTTGTAAACCAGGGTTCCTCGAGGCGTTCTGACTGAGGTCGACTCGGCTGTCAATATCCACAGTGGGATTTTGTCAACGCATGGGGTGCATCGTCCCCGTGGCGCTCTTTGCTTGTGCGTCGTGGACTTCGGTCAGGTCACGTTACGCTGCGATATTTTCTGAATCGAAGCTTCTTCCCGAGTACCAATGTCCGCCGTATGCTCTGCACTCCAGATTGATATTTACCCTGTACTATATACCTTCTCATTTGAGAAAAATGAAACCGTGAGCCACAGTGAATTTTACCATCGGACGTTTGCTGCCAATTGCGCAAGACCCTTATATATCCCTTCCGAAACGGCACCGCCTCCCCCCTTTCACCTCAACTTTTTTGTACTCGACACCTGGGATACAAACCATTGTGCTGATAATTTTACGGTAATTACCCGGGCGCGACCCCCGCGTCGAACAGCTCCAAGGATCCCCCGATACGGTAGCTGTGCCCAAAAACAAGGTCGAGCGCGCTTCCGATTTGAAGACCGCGGATGAGGAGTGAAGGAACAAATCCTTGTGCAGTTGAGTCCAAGACGAGCGCGCGCGCAAGGCGAAAAGAGGCGTGTCCGGAGGAGGGGAGTGGTTGACGCGAGTGTGGTTGTCCCAAGCGGGCACAAATCCGCGGCGTCGCCGACGACCTGGGTGAGAAAACACTCGCCACCCTGGATGGACGTCGTCTTCGTCCAAACGAGGTGGATGGTGAGAACAACGCGCCCGTTGACCGACGAGCGCGTGCTTCGGCACGTGACAGTTTGGCTGCACTGTCCGGAACCAATGCTGATGCAATCTAATTACGACTTTGGCACAAACATCCATGTCTAAGCTGAGGCTAAAAACATGATAGGTATGCTAAAGGTCGTAGATGCCAATAAAAAGAAAATATCTATCCATAATTACCCGTGTCTAAACTATATTGGTTTCTACTGACCTCTGTGCCTCTGAGACCTTGATCTTGGCCTGCTCGCTAGCGAATCAGCCCAATGTGATAACTTGGATTGACCGTGGCGATTGTCTGTACATCCTGATATTTAATAATTGACACTCCCAAAATCAAAAGATTCCCTAACTAGCTCCTATTTCGACCACTCCATTTCGATTTTCATTTCGGCCTTGTCTACTGTGACCTGATGTGACTATTCTGAAACTGATGTTTTGATTTTGGCAGCTCTGTTCGGCCAAACGTCCGATGCCATGCGCTCGCTGCGCGCCTCTTCCCGCCGCCATTCCCGCCCTTCAAAATTTGGCCCGGGTAAAATGGTTACAACCAAACTAACCACAGGGCATGTCTGCTGAGTAATAGACATAGTGGATGGCTCAAAGTGCTCCACACTGATTGGTCTAGGAGGCAGAATGCACGAGCTCAATGTGGCGAACGATGGGCGGGATGCAGCGGGCGGCACCCAACATATGATGAGCGGGGGAAAAAAGCCTTCCGAAATGAAATTTCAACTCTGATCGTGATTGCGAAATGAGAATTTCGGAAGTTGCCGTGTCACACTGGCTCGAAATGAGAAATCGAAATGAAGTCGAAATGAGGTCGAAATCTGAGGTTTGAAGATCCCTATTTCGACCTCATTTCGACTCCATTTCGATTTTTCATTTCGGCCTTGTCTACTGTGACCTGATGTGACTATTCTGAAACTGATGTTTTGATTTTGGCAGCTCTGTTCGGCCAAACGTCCGATGCCATGCGCTCGCTGCGCGCCTCTTCCCGCCGCCATTCCCGCCTAGGGCTCTGCGCCGTCCGTCAGACGGGGACGGCCGTCACAAAAACGGCCGTCAGACACAATTTTGAAAGCTCTGACGGCCGGGTCCCGGCCGTCAGACCCGTTGACGGCCGTCGACGGGTTCAAAGCTGGACATCGCATATTGATCCTGTAACCAGACGACTTGAGTGGTTCTTGTGTATTAGTTTACATCTATAACCATTATTATGTACATCCTGGTGCTTCAGCTCATGCACAGGCCGCCCATTTGCGTGTTTCATAAGAATGTTGAAGATCAATCTCATTCGGGGAATGCCGAACGAATTGATGTACGTCCTCGAAGGAAGAGACCTCAAGGAAAGACAAGGTCATGGATGTCAGATTATATGGGGAAGTATACCAGGTGTATATGAGACCCAAATACTTGCGATTTCCTTGACATTTGAGTGGAAATTGCATGATCTTTAATGAGGACCCGTCAACCCGTCGACGGGTTACCCGTTGCCGTCCGTCAGCGCGTCGCTTCCAGACCTCTGACGGACGGGTCCCGTCCGGCCCGTCCCGGCCGTCAGACTGGTTGCTTACAGTCCCACTCCCAGCAGCGATAAATTACATACATTTAAATACGCCTGTAAATATTATACTTGCATCCCAGTTTAAATATCATGTACATCGCTCGCCTGGCGTCAGCATCCCTGAGGATATCGAATATCAGCTGAGTGTTGGAATGAAATTCATGTTTCATAACCCAAGAAATACCGCCCTTATTAAGGACGCTTGGGAAGATTTCGCCGATCGTCTTAGATGGCGTTTATTCTTTACCTTCACTCAAAACGACGATGAAAATATCTACGATCCGGATTACGAGGTGCCCCACTCTAGAAAGAAGGGCCCTCGTCTTCCAGCATATCTGGAATATGGCCTCACTTTGGGTCGGAACTTCGTTCTACGCACGATTTCCAAAATACCAAGTGAAGATGAGAAAAGCATCTTTAAATCGCTCGCTCCCTCTCCTCGCCAAGTCCAACAGTTCTTAGTTGAGCATGACTATATTGTCACCAACACCGATAAGAACCTTGGGATCGCTGTGTCTGAGCGGACATGGATCCAAGATAAATGCACAGAATTGTTGCTGGACCGTAATAACTACGCTCCTATTAATCCAATTGAGATGCAACAAATCTGCGACAGACAATGTACTGAAATGGAGTCTATTGCTATTTACGCTGATAACTACCTCCATCAAGGCTCGCAACTTGGTAAATTCTTGCGGCACCGCATTACTGCGCCAGGAAGCCAACACGCTGTACCGGTATTTTACGGAATTCCCAAAATCCATAAGGAACCCGTGAAAATGCGCCCCATTGTGCCATGTCACAGCGCCATCCAAAACCCCGCAGCCAAGTACATCAGTAAAAGACTTAAACCGATTATCATGTCGGCGCCAACCATTATTCATGGAACCAAAGACTTGGCGATAAAATTAAGCAAGGTAACGTTGATACCGAAGCGCCAGTACTATATTGTAACTGGCGACGTTGTAGCATTCTACCCGAACATCCCCCTGAAGTTGTGCCTAGATATCGTTCTGGCCCTCTATGAGGAGTTCTATTATGGTGGAAATGCGAAAACGGAACAGGAACTAAGAGAAACGGAAATGTTCATTAGATGCCTGTCAGTCGGCAACGAAAACCTTATCATGCGGTTCAAAGACATGATCTATAAACAAAAGCAAGGCCTTGCAATGGGCATTGCTGACGCTCCTGACCTAGCCAACCTCTATGGTTGGTGGCATGAACGTAAATTAGAAGTCTTGAGTCATCCCTTAATACCATTTTATGGGAGATACATCGACGACTGCTTCGCACTTGTATACGCTCATTCTGAAGCGGAAGCTATACACATTGCGTCGACGGTCAAATTCGATGGCTGCACGATAGAATGGAACGCGTCCAATCACTACCAGACCTTCCTGGACATGACGCTTTACATCGACGAACACGGTAAACTGCAACACATGCCGTATCGCAAGTCGCGTTCCCACCAAGAGAGAATTCCTTGGATATCCCACCACCCCCTCGACGTTAAGAGGGGGACCTTCATCGGTGAGATGTCCCGGCTAGCCACGCTATGTAGTCTTCATTCACACTACATCGACGCCATAAAGAGCCTGGCGGCACTTTATGTTAAGCGCGGTTACCCGCAGGACCATGTTACAAAATGGATCTCAGTTAATATTACAGAACGATGGAACAAACGCTTGACCGTCAAGGAAAAGCATGAGCCCGACGAAGTTCTTGTACTGAAATCCAGCTTTAACACGGCATGGAATTACTTCTCTGCAAAAGAATTAGGAGATACTGTCCTAGGATTCTGGCGGCAATGGTTAGCCCATGCCGAGTCGGGTGCTTTCAGCATCCACTACCCACGATTCTCTGGTGCGACTGGTGACTTAGAGGTGATGATAGGTGAGCTCTGCTCCCAGGTTCAGACCCCCGACGGCCCCCAACTCATACCAGATGTGCGGAAAACCGGAATACTCAACAGACGAATGATTGTTAGTCGCAAACGCACTAAGAATTTATTCGACCTCACAAGTCTCTGGAAAAAGACAGTATTATCCACGCTCGAACAAGATGCTATCGAAGAAGATCGAAACGTGACAATGTCCGACGATGCTCAGTCATCATCTGACATAGGTTCAGACGATCCTTCTTACTTGTTTTCAACTATAGGTTACCGGTGAGCCGGTAAACTAGTCTGTAAGCGTGCCGAACGCTCTGTACGAACCATATCCCTGGTTGTCCTACGGGACTCTCGGTGAGGTTCCATCAGGTAAGTGACTAGGACGCCAACAGTAAGAGCAGAATTCTTTCAACATGAACAAGCTTATCAGTAAGTGCATTACAAGGTCGGTGCTACCCGCGCTAACCTAACCTTAACCGTAAGCACTATCCTTAATCTGGATGCCATTAACTTGCTAATAAACTCTTGTACTCTAGCTAACGCTAACCCGTAGGCACAGGTAAACGTTTAAGTTCAACCCCTGAGTCACAAGATAAGTGAGTCATGTGATCCGATCAGGTGATCGGTCACATGTTAGTCTTAAGTAAGACCAAGTCAGATGATCTGATTAGTTAAGTGCCAAGGCACTTGCTGAGTAAGATTGGTGCTGACCAGGCATTATGACTGATGGCTGAATAAGCTTACTAAGTGCATGAGTCACCATGAGTCACCATGAGTCACTCTGAGTCATTTGAGTCAGTATGAGTCACTTAGTCATGTAATATGAATGAGTAAGCCAGGACCTGAAGAGCATATAAGCGAAACAGGTTTGGTGTTGGATCCCCAGCACCCTGTTGTCCTTGCTTTCGCATCCGCTCTCTTGAGTGTTTTTGTTTGAAACAACCCTAACCCTAACCCTAACCCTAACCCTAGATTGACTCTGTGTCTATCGAGGAGATTCCCATTCCCACTTCATTGCCAGCCACTGATGCGGACTTAGCAGAGCGCGCACGTCTGCGTGAGATGGAGGCTGCCTTTTCAGATGGACGGCTACGTGAGGCCCCAACTGTGGAGGCCGCTCTCGCAGCTTTAGCTGATATTGGCAAGGTTCTTCGTCCGCCTCGGAAAAAAGGACCTGGATACATTGATCCCGAGCTTGACCCTTTCACGCACTCCCGTATCGAGGGAATACAGAGCCTTCTTGCCCTGTACACCCACCCCTCATCCTCGACCCGGGGTCAGTGGAAGAAGGCCTCGTTAAATGCTGCCATCACGTTGCGGCGTGGCAATTACTGTGCTCGTGTCTTGCGTCGCCTCGCCCGCCAGTACATTGTTGATCGGACCGTCCTGCCGGAAAACCCGTACGGGAATTGGAACGAGACTCTTCTCGTTAATGAAGATCTCTGTAACGAGCTCATGGAGTACTTACAACTCCTTGGATCGACAAAGGACGAAAATGGCAGGGAGTCTGGGATTACGTCTGCCAAAGTACAGGCATGGCTTTTGCGCCCAGACATCATGCAGAAGTACGGCTACACCAAAACCATTTCACTCGCAACATCGAAGCGTTATCTGCATGCTCTCGGCTTCCGCTTTACCTCGCCTGTCAAAGGGCAATACGTCGATGGGCACGAGCGGGCAGATGTTCGCACAGAACGTGATAAAGTCTACATCCCAAAATTGTCTGAACTCCGCACTCGCATGCGAGTTTTTGACAAGGATGGGAAAGATATCACTGCAGAGGTCGAAGCAATGGTTGCTTCTGGAAAACGGGTCGTCATTTGGTACCATGACGAGTCAATTTTCTATGCCCATGACCGTCACCGAAAATCCTGGCGCCATAAGGACGCCTCAATCAAGCCGCACAAAAAGGGCGAAGGGGTATCTTTGATGGTTGCTGATTTTGTCTCTGCAGATTTTGGCTGGCTTGTGGGGCCGAAGACCAAACATTCCGCCCGTGTTATCCTCAAGCCTGGTAAGAACCGTGATGTGAGTGCGAAAAGTGGCCTAATATATTTTATTAACTCAATTTTCAGGGCTATTTCACCAATGACGACATCCTTGCACAGGCGCGTGTTGCGATGGAAATCCTTCCTGAGTTTGGTGATGGCATTGAACATGTCTTTGTCTATGATAATGCCACCACGCACAAGAAACGAGCAGACGATGCCCTGTCTGCACGGAAGATGCCTAAAACAAAGCCTGCCGTGTATAAATCTGGCAAGCAGGCCGGTCAAATGCGGCCAAACTTTTTTGTTGAGCGCACCTCTCGGACTCCGGATGGCAAACCGATCCATAATCCCGACGGGTCGTTCCAGAAGGAGAAGATCCAAATGACGGGTGCAACTTTTCATGATGGACAGCCGCAGTCACTTTACTTTGAGACGGGAACGGATGCAGGGCTATTCAAGGGGATGCAGTACATCCTCACTGAACGCGGATATAACGTCAAGGGCAAGCACGCTGAGTGCAATAATTTCCAGTGCCCGGTTGATGCTGATGGGAATCATCGTGACTGCTGCATGCGCCGTATGCTCTTCAATGAGCCTGACTTTGCTGGAGTGCAGTCATTGCTGGAGCAGGAGTGTGCCTCGTGTGGTGTCTCCGTGATATTTCTGCCAAAGTTTCATTGTGAGCTCAATCCAATTGAGCAGTGCTGGGGATACTCGAAGCGGTTGTATCGTTTGTGCCCAGAGTCATCAAGAGAGGAGGATCTCGAACGGAATATGCTTGATTCCCTTGCTGATGTCCCTCTGGTTTGCATCAGAAGGTGAGTTGTATTTTTTCTTCATATTTGGTACTGAACTCGGCCCAAGGTTTTGTAATAGATCTCTTCGCTACGCAGATGCCTACGCAAAAGGCTTGAATGGTCGTGAAGCTGCGTATGCCACAAAGAGGTATCGCAGTCACAGGGCTATTCCCAACGACTACCTACGTGATTTCGAGCAGTCTGGCACGATAGAAGCTTTCCAAATGCTTCGGAGACTGTAATTGCCGTGAAATTTCAACTTGTTTTGTTTTCAGCCGTCTCAATCCTTTTCCAAATATTACATAGACAAGTTAATAGGTCCCATAACAAATCTTCGTATTCACTTTTGAGGTAAGATACCGTTGTGTTTGTAAATAATGGATTCGATGCCCATCGTGCCCAATTTGGAGCGAATTCGTAACGCGTGACATTGATCACGTGGGGTGGGTTGCTTATGAGTGAGCCCCACCTTATCAATTTTCATTGTCTGCATGCATCCCTCTGGCGTCTCATCCGTCTATTGTATTGGTCCAGCATTTTGATATCACAGACTGGATAACCTGTGAGGAGGGTGGTGAGATTACGGTCGACAAAATGTTCTTGCTCGCGCGGCTCGATCAAACTTACCAGGTTCGCACCTTCTTTGTATCCTAACTTGTTTTAACCCACTTCAGGTTCCCCAAGGTAACAATACCAACACTTCATCACCTGCCTCTCCCGAGGATCACCAAGGTGGGCTCAGCGACGAACCCAACCACGCTGTCCGACGGTGCGCGTGCTCGAGGTGTTCGGGGACGCGGGCGTCCGAAGGGTTCTCGTAGTCGTGGTCGTGGATAGTAAGTATAATTAGAAATAAGTGTACTGCGGGCACAAATTATAAGTTTGTTACAACCCTTCGAGTCCTGCTGCCTCTTCCGCCATCCTCAGAAACTCATCTGCCATCCCCGTAAATTCCTCGTCGTCGGCGCGTCTTTCTTCTCTACCACGACGACAGCACCACTTCGACTCAACAATGTCTCAAACCACCATACCCGCAAATAGATTCATATGTGAGCCATTATTCCACTCTCATTCGAATCCACGAGCTTTGAACACATGATTCAGTGCTTCCATTCAAGCTACAAAGCAAAAGGGACTTGCAAGAAAACAATGGTGATTTGTTTCAGGGCTGCCAACGCCTGCCCTAAAGTATACGTGAGCGCGCTTGTCTCGGCGAACTTCGGTCTCCGTCTAGTCGAGACAGCTGTCACCCATTCTTCAAAACCAACCATCTTTTCTGTAAGCGGCAACGAACCTTTCTTTCTTTCCCCCATGTCGTCTCAATCTATTTCACTCTCACTCCAGACTATTCACCTCTGTCTCAGCTAGCGCTCCCCGACTCCACCCTCAAACACTTGATCGATGATAGACCCCTCTATGTATGTTGCACTTCTTGTTTTTCTTTTAATCCATCGTCTTCCAGGTCGACATTGAGGTATGTATGACTTTGGATCCCCTTGTGTGAGCTAGTACTAACTAATCTGTGCACTACTAGTGCGTCCACCTGACAACGGACAACATCGTTTGCCGGCATCACCGCCCAATGTCGCGCTTTGTCTCAGCTGAGGACACCGCTTTTACGTTCTTGTCCCATTATGTGCCTGTCACGGCTGTTCCCCGTGTGTTTTTCCTTGCACACCATCTATTATCTAGATTTTCGCTCACGCTCTTCTACTTGCAACCGACCCCACCGAAAACAAGTGTTGGTTCTTTGCATGAGGTTCGTCCCATGTCTGTTTGTGCTGCTCAATGCTTACCTTGTGTTTTTTTTTCCCCAGGACCTTTTGTTTGGAGTTGGATCGGGATGCGCAATTAGAGTCAGTAACACAGGTTAGGGACGTGATAAATAGTTACATAGACTACTTGGATGTAAGTATCGTAGCATGAATTCAAAGATTTTGGCGGCATACAATGTAAATGAATAATTGTGTGATAATGTGAACACAAGGGCCAGAAAGCTCACCAGAACTTTGTGGAAAGTTGGCGGGATGTTACCGAAATTTGGGAAGATTTGGTCGGGGTAACATAATTTCGTACATATTTGGCGAAACCAAGGTAATTGCCATAATTCGGTCACATTGCATCCCAATGCAAGCGCCTTGCCATCTGCGGCACATGCGCTTCCAACCACCCAACTGCCGACTGCTGCTGCCCCAATCTGAAATCATGTACCCCCCACGCCAAATGTTCCTTCTCGGTTCGTCCCCAAGATTGGACTGTCTGGTAACCAATGGAAAACAAAGGTGAGCATGGAAAGAGACACTATATTTGCTGCCAAGTTTCGGAATGTGTCACCAGCTGAAAGTAGAAAGCTAGGACTGTCAAGGAGTCTGAGATGGCCAATGATCTTACCATTTTGGATGCCTACTATTTTTCCAAATATTTTATTGCAAAGGATAAGAAGGTGCAGAAAGTTGTGCAAAAGGTGTCCACAGATTTCAAATTAAATAAAAAACAAGATAGAGCCTTCAGACTCGTTGCTAACCATGCCATAGCGGACGAACCAGAGCAATTGAGAATGTACTTAGGCGGGGTAGGTGGTACAGGAAAATCCACAGTTATCAAGGCTCTGATCCGATTTTTCGAGGATAGAGGAGAGAGCCACCGATTCATCGTGCTGGCTCCGACTGGAAGTACGGCCACATGTGTATTATGCGCGGACCGGCTTCGCCGGTCCGCGCCATCGGCTATCGTCGGATTTCTCGGGTGTTTCCAGTGACGTCCACCGGACGTCCTCTCCCCGTTCACCCACGTCCACCCACGTCCACCCTGTCCGCCGGATCGGCGAACACCTCGCCGCCATCCACTGGACGTCTCCCTGACAAATGATTTTCCAACCAAACTAAGCACCAATTGAGTACTGAACACAAATTCACCAATATCCGGTGGCCTCTCTCCCTTCTCCTTTGAAAATTTACCTCAATTATACAATGAAGTCAGCTCATAGGTCCATCGTAAACAACTAACATATCCACTGCAATTTGTTGAATACATAGCAAAATACATTGGATATCCGCCGAAGTACAATGGAAAGACAGTGTAAATTTAGTCATATCCATTGAACGTTGCCCAGATGGACACTGTACGCTGCCGAATATCCACTGGAGTTTGCTGGATATCCACCGAGGTTCGTCGGATATCTTCCAAAATGTGGTGGATGTCCACTGAAGTACGATGGAAAGACGGTGTAAATTCAGTCATATCCATTGAACATTGCCCAGATGGACACTGTATGCTGCCGAATATCCACTGGAGTTTGCTGGATATCCACCGAGGTTCATCGGATATCTTCCAAAATGTGGTGGATGTGGCCCGAGCCCAGATTCAAGATTTAATTACTGACCTTGGAAGCGCCGATTCGGCCCAAATGCCCGATGAAGACGACCATTGTGCACGACAGCGATGGCCCCGGCACATGCAAAAAGCCTCTCCATCCTCGAGTGCGAGTCCAAGGGAGGGTGTAGAAAGGTTGTTTGAAGTGACTGGAGTGGAAACCCGAGGAGAAATTGAGGACCTGGTGAGTCCCAATTCGGGCAAATGACCGATGAAGACGTCGATGGCGGACAGCGTAGGCGACCTCGAGGGCGCCAAAGAACCTCGCCATTCTCTAGTACGGGTCCCAGGGCATCTGTAGGTGCCTTAGCTGAAGTTATTCTAGTGAAATTGGAGGAGAAATTGGTACCTTTCGTACAGGGGCCTTGCTTTCCCTTACAAGCACCCGCCGTCTGGTGTCGGTAGTAGACTTGATCTGAGTGGATATTGACATCGAAACTAGGCCGAGGGGGGTCGAAATGAAGGAAGCAAAGTGCTTGGTGGGTGGATGACGCTGCAGGAGGTGAGAGTAGAGGAAGAAGCGCGAAATTCCCAAATTGGAAAGATTCCGACCTACCTCCGTCCATAAAAGATTGTCGAAAGAGACACCGAATTCTGTCCTTGCACGGCAATGAAAGTTACGGTTTCAAGACGTGGCACCTTTTCGACGAAAGCATCGGCCTCAGATACTGGGGAAAGCGTGGTGCGCCAAAGTTATATTGCAGTAAAGACAGACGACCAGTAAAGACAGACAAAGACATACAGCATGTAAAGACAGACAGGCGGTAAGGACAGGGGTTTTCGAGACGATGTCGTACTTACGAATCCAGGTGGTCCGAGTCGTTACCGAGTTTGGACTTCTTCAAGGCCTTGGAGCTAGATGCCTCTGCCTCCGCCCTCTTCTTCTTCTCCTTCCTGCGCTTGCGCCTCTCACGCCTTTCCTGCTCCGAGTCGGTCCATTGACCGAGATCTTAATGTTGCCCGAACCTGAGAGGATAGTTAGACAAATATATGGAACGGCAATATTCAATCGATACCTTTGGCCGGGCTGAACTGGACAAGCGCGCGTGGGATAAGCGCCTTCCATGACGAGATATAAACGCCCTCGGGGGTCTTGTTGACCGATATGTCCCCTCTTTGGGAAGGAAGGATCCAGATTTCACGGCGATCATAACCCTGAAACGTAATGACGACTAGACCACAAATTAGGGACTACAATGAGGCGACAAAAAAAAGGAATGCAGTACGCACTAGGGCATTCATCCATCTGAACAGGTCCCTCATTCGAGGGGATTGTCTCTGTGGTATCGCTGGAGGGATTAAGTGCCCCATCGTTGGTGTCCGAAGCAACAACTGTGGGATAATTAAGATTCTGAGGACAAAATGAAGAACCATAGTACGTACCGGGATCTTCAAGCTCAAGAGTTGCTTGGTGCTCAGGGCTCGAAGCCATGTCGACGAAGACATTGTCCCTATCGTCAGTCAACAGAGAAGAAGTGTCTTTGACAGGTAGCTTATGAGTACAATCACACTCAAAGGAATGCACTCATACCACTGTTAACCGGGTCTTCATCATTGGCCCTCGAGTTACGGGCTTCGCTCGCCTTCGGGTGGCTGCGTAGTCGCTTGCGCTGTGCCGGAGGGTCCGTTTTCGCGCCAAGCGCGAGCAATTTTTGATTGGCCCTGGGAGAAATCATGTTAGAGCGCGCACGAGGAAAGGTAAATAAAACTCACCCAGAGGGCGCAGCATCCTCTTTTTTGGCCGAGGCTTCGGAATCCTCCTTGGCCTTATCAGCACTGTTCTTCAGGGCTGCACCACCCGTCGTGTCTGGCCGATGGACCTTGAATTTGAGGAGGCGAACATCCGAGCTCACTCCCAGCGAGGCTTTGATGCCGCGCAACAGATCGGGCTTGGTGACATCGCCCGGCTTCGCGGGCATGGATATTCCCAGGGCCTTGGCAACAGAAAGCAGCTCGTCCTTATGAAGATTACTGACAGACCCGCCTTTGATTTGTTCAAGGGGAGGAAGGTTATCGAGGTCGATGGGTGCCATGGTGGTCAGAAAGAGAGTATCGATAACGAAAAAACACCGGCAGCCGCCGGTCGTCAGCGAGCATGTGCATCGATGATGATGATGAAACACTTTGAATTTTGTCCACTGGACGCGGGCGGACGAGCTATGGACGGCTGGTGAAATCCACTGGATAGGGGTTGCTGATTCGGCGGCTATCGCCGACACGCGATATCTAATCCGATTCGATCAGCGGATCACGATGGCGATCGCTACAGGACGCCGGTGAACGCTGTCCGGCGGCGTCCTTTGTAAGTCCGGGCATATAACTCGGCCACATTGCTTGGTGGAAGTACTTATCATTCTATTCTTGGTATCAGAGATAATCTCAGGAAAGAAGGACATGAAGGTGTCCGAATCCAACAAGTGCAAGAGCGCTTAAGAGGTGTGGAATATATATTCATAGATGAAGTGTCCGTGGTTTCTTGTAGTTCGATGTATGCAATTAGCGCTCGACTGGCGTTAGCACTTGGTGAACCCAACTTACCTTTTGGAGGAATGAATATGATTTTTGCTGGGGACTTTGCACAACTTCCTCCCATTGCGAGTTCGAGAGCGACTGAAGCAAGGTACCAGATGCTATCGCACCATGAATGAGCCTGGTTCGACAAAAGAACACTATCGGTAAGATAATCTGGCACCAGGTAACGACTGTATGCATTCTTAAGCAGAACATGAGACAGACTGAGGAATCTCCGGAAGACACTAAATTACGCACCGTGTTAACCAATATGCGGTATGGTGCTTGCACTCGGGAAGACATAGAATACCTGCAGAGCAGAACTGTTAGCAGACACTCAGGTCATCCAACATTTGAGGACCCCCACTTCAGACATGTATGTATGATAACCACCTTGAATGCGCAGAAAGATAAAATTAATGAGATGGGCACCACCAAGTTTGCCGAAGAAACCAACTAAAAATTGACACACTTTTACTCTGAGGACATCTTGGCGGACACGCAGATGAGAAGAAGCACAAGTCCACTAAACGACGAGAGGTTGTGAAGCCTAAACGTACAATATCCGCAGCGCGGCAACAACAATTATGGGACGCTTACCCGTGTTCAACAAGCGAGCATGTACCTGGGTGGCTAAGTTTATGTATAGGACAGCAGTAGCGCCGACGGCACACTTACGCTTCGATCAATAGCCTGCAGCAAAATACGCGCAAACGGGCGTTCCAACTGTCGCGCATGTGCCGACCTTTCGAAGGACTCGATCCTGGAAGGAATTCTAGACCGCGCAAAACATGGGGTACACGAAAAAGCGAACTATGCGTACCAGTCGTTTTCGGGCTTGATCGAGCTGCTTCGTCGCAAGAACAAGCGCATAGAAGAGATGAAAATGCGGGGATTCAATGCGGCGAGGCGTATAGCACGACAGGCACGATCACTCACGGACCACAAGCGTTTTGTTCGGGCAATTGGCAGCGGGAAAGTGGAAAACGTGGACCGCCTAGTGCGGGTGCAGTTAGGGCGAAAACAGGGCATCCGAGGTCTTCTTTCGACGTACGACAAGGCCGCAGACAGAGTCTACCACCCCAAGAGCTACACCGAGAAAGACGACCTTCGTGGTGTACTTCTTTGGAAGCTCGCTGGAAATCGCGTGGCGGATTTTGCGCATCGGGCCCTTGGACTGCCCAGCCGGCGGACATTGGCAAAGCGGACAACCGTGCCCCCGATTGTACCGTCCCCTGGGAAGCCCAACACAGCTGAAGTCGCCGAAAACGTGGGTGCCTCTTTTAAAGGCATCACGGAGGTCCTTTCTGCAAAGAAGCCCAAGCACGTCGTTTTGATGTATGACGAGATCGCGACCGAGAAACGCATCCGGTGGGACCCGAAGACCAACAATTTCCTCGGGGTATGCCGCCAGCACGGGAACAGTGTCAGCCTGCAGTTTAACAACGAAGAGGACCTCCAGGAGCTATTCAACGCGAAGGAAGAGAACAAGGTGCATTTTGCCGGTGAGGTAAGCAATTGCGTGCGTACTTCGCACGTCGTTCAATCGCTGAGAAGACTTACATCCAGGCCACCGTGGCAGCCCTTGGGATTCTCAGCGACGAGAAAAGGCTGTATGCTGCCCGTCCCATCTTGATCTCGGGCGATTGTAAAAAGGAAACCGGACCAGAGCACCTCCACAATGTCGTGAAACCTACGATCGATGGTGTGAACAGCAAACGTGATCTCACCGGACTTCGCATTGTGTCCCTTGCATCCGACGGGGAAACTAGACGTGGAAAAGCCTTCGTTGACAAGACATTCTCTCGCACACTGGCACCCGAATCCGACATCTATCCGATTCTGTCAGACCTGCTGTTGATGGATTTCCACGTCGGCGAAGATGATATAACAGCCGACAAAGACGCGAAGCATATCTTCAAGCGGGGGCGCAATCGGCTATTGCGCATGCTGGGGATGAAGGTGTTCGGGGTTCAAATCACACCAGCAATCATCCGAGCGCATCTTCAGCACCCTAAAGTACGTCTTTCTGCACCAATTCCGCACCCTCTTGCACTGGCATCCCAAGTCTGACACAGTGTAGCAAGGCTCCCTCGTGTTTGTCCTGGCTTCCGACCCCGCCGTCCCACTACTCTCATCCTCGCGCCGGTTCAGGGCCGCGCATCGCTTCCCATCCCTCCTCCCCAGCGCCGACAATGCCCCATGCCACACCCATCGTATCCCCTCCGCCCCGCCCCGCAGGATGGTGTCGGTTCATGTGTTTGTGATGACGGTGTGATGTGCGACCTGTGTAGCAGTGGTGTGTTGGGTGGGTGCACTGGACGTCGGGCAAGGTACCATCCCCCATATCGTATTACCATAGATCTCTCTCTGAATGTCATCTATATACCATTCAATATACATCTTTATTCTTCTCATGAGGTCTTTCAATGAGTCTTTTGATGTCTTTAGGCACAGTTTACCCAAGCCGTAGTGCGTCTTGGACGTCTTTCCCAAGACCCATGTCTTATCTAAGACTTTTGAACCCAGTTAGCCCAAGATGCGCGTCTTGGGAAAAATTGTGTCTTAGGCGTCTTTGGCGTCTTGGCCAAGACACCAAAGACACCAAAGACAAACGTGTAGTTTTACTGATGCGGGCGCCCTGTCGGAGACTAATACTGATTTGTAGGTGAGTTAAATTGTTTGAGGTGGAAGAAGATACTCACTTTCGGAGGCGGTGCACACATATGAGTTTCAATGGGTGGGATGCAGCTGTTGGTATTGAACTGAGAGACGGCCAACAGAAGGTGCATAGTAGGGGTGAGCATGCGATGAATACAGGCCGGATCGAGACACGTACTGGCCATGGTCGTGTCACTGTATACATCAGAGGGCTGATGGTAGAGGACTTGCAGAGCCGTGCAAATATATCTAGTCACAAAGTGAGAGCCATGCTAATAACATATAAAAACCTTACCATAAATAGAAACGACCCACCACAGGGTATAAGCTCCAGCCTGACGCAAATTGAATTCACTGGGCAGGAAAGATATGAAAGCAGCTCACAGAAATAGCTGCCAGCAGGTTGGATGCATCAGCCTGAGAACAGTGTCAGACAATCGTCTGTGTTGGCATGAAGATGACCTTGCCTCTAACTCCGAATACGGCCTGGTCGATTGTTAGTTCTGAAAGAGAGAAAGGCTGCTTATGGACATGCCCACCTGCAAACCAGCTGAAGAGGGCATAGAATCGACGTGATCCTGGGTCGGGGAGTGCAAGTGGAAGGTAGTCTCTCTAGACAGACGCTGTAATGATACCAGCTCGTTCCTCGCTCATTACAGTCTGTTAGTTATGGTGGTGGGCACCGACCGCATCATGATGGGCTGATGGGAAAGCCGGTAACTAAACTTAACCGGCAAATTCGTGGTCCTCGCTCGGCCTCCCTTCTCTGACGCGACTCAGGCCTCCGGAACCCACGGAATGTGTTACAATAGCAAGTATGTATGGTATACTAATGGATTATAATTAAAATGCGGCCCCGTCACCCTCAAACTCGCCGAAATCCTCATCGTCACTGTGATAGTGCTCCCGAACGAAGCCTGCCACCGCCTGTGGCCCCGAATAGCCTGTGTTCTGGTCGGAAAAAGCTGCGAGAAGCCCGACGTGAGCTTGGAACGCGTTCACAAGAGCCGTCTGCTTGTCTGCAAGCCTCGGGATGTGTGTTTTCTTTGGAATCACAATCCTTTCCTGTTTCTTCGTGTTCCACAATGCCCGCAATTTCTCGAGCTGATCGTGAAGTTTGTCCCGGGTCATACCTCTCAAATAGATGTCCTCGACACGGGAAATCAGGACCGTGGCGTCCAACCGGTCCCGAACTTCCGCTGCCTTCGCTGCAGCATCAGCAACCTTCTGGGCTCTCTCGGCAAGAACACGCTGGTTGTGCTCCATCTGCAACTGTTTTCTCTTACGTTCCATCCCGGAAGCGTCAAGATTGCGTGCCGCACGCATCGTGTACTGGTGATCCTCGGGCGAGAACCACATGTCCATAAAGCCCTGGGTCTGGTTGTGTTTGAACATGGCCAGCCCGTTGTGTGTCGCAAGAGCCGCTGTCGGGTTACCTCGCATGTAAACAATGAAGGATCCGAGGGCCCCTTCATTCCGGTCGTTTGTCGCAGGGAGCCAGATACGGCCCTTCTCGGCATCATTCAACCCGTCAATCACCCCGCCAGGCGCGAATTCCGAGGGGAACCGAATCCAGGTTGCTTTGGCCCCTTCGAGAAAGCGGATAAACATCTCACGTAGGTACGGCAGTTTCCCACTGTGAGACAGGTTCTTGATCTCTGTCAGCACCTCCCCCCGAGCGACTGGCTGTCCGTCGAACGTCGCAAGCTGGTACTGCTCCTCGTCAAAGTCCAGCACAAGCTCTGGGTTTGCGAGAAGCATTGCGCAGTGGTCTTGCATCTCAGCATGGAGTGGACCGAGGGATATGGCATTGAGCGCGATTTCTTCAGGCTTCCGAACTCGACACGTGTAGGGGATGGCGATGAAGAGATGGTAGATGGAAAGGACAGCAAGCTCGGTGAGTGTTGGGCCGTTGTTCAATGCGTCGTACACGTTCTTTTCGATGTTGGTCCAGCCCGGGCGCAATTTTAGGTCCCTGATGGCCTGGAGGAATTCATGGTAGATTTCATGACGCGCAATGAGCTCGCAAGCAGCTTCTCCGTGGCTGCCAAATCGTGTCTGGTTCGTCTTGGGGAACTGTTTTATCGGCTCGCCTGCATCCAGTTTTGATTGCAAGAAAAGCTCCACCATGTCGCCTTGGCCCCGCTTCTCAATGGCATTCTCGAAGATAGCACCAGCCAGTGCAACTGCTTTGGCGCCTCCAAACGACGCGTTCAAGGTCGTCCTCGGATGCAGGCTTGTCACCATCTTCGGGGTGAAGAACACGTCGAACTGCGGCAGCCGACTCCTTGTTTGCCAGCGGGATGGGTCCCACAATTCCCAGCTCCTTCCAGTGCGTCATCATGTGAGTATTGCCACCCTTGAAGCTATTCTGATCCTTGTGCATGCAGCAGCCGGTCCAGACCCAAACGGTGAGCAAGCGGTGATCTGAATCGTTGAGGTCATCCAGCGCCTTCGCCCCAAGCTCCGCCGTCATCGCGTGAACGCAGGCCAAATCGCGTGCGGCTCTCTCGTCGGGTGGAAGCTTCATGTACGCCTCGAACCCACCAGCGTCGTCGAGTTTCCTTGCGACCCAGCGCTGCTTGATTCCTCGTAGCTCTTCAACTTGTTCATTGAGCTGCCGGAGGCGTTCCTCCCCCAGATCCTGCAGGAGTGAGTCGTGCTTGAGCTCTTTCCACGCGTCCGAGAGGGCCTTCTCATTATTTGCGTGGTCGCCGCACATCCTGCGAAGCACGCAACAGATCATTCGCAGATCTAGCGTACCGAGACGTGTTCCAAGCGGGCTAGCGTCGTACGTCGCAATTATGTCGTTGTAAATGGTAAGCCACGCCTCTTTCGAAGTTGCTGTACTGTGGTCGACAGTAGATGCAATACCAAGGAAGCGAGTTTTGGGATCGGCGGACAAGCTGACTGAACCATCTGGGTTCTTCACAGGCACGCGCAGGTGGATGTGGTGGGACTGGTAGTTCATTTTGCGGCATGAAGTGCTGTCGCTGTCCATGGTAATGCCTACGAACATTATTATTATTAGCGCCCGAAACACTGAATATTCAGCAGAATTACCGTCCGTGTACTTCATTTCGACTCCCAATTGGACCTGAGATGCAACCAAGCCCTCGAGAACAGCATGCCAGACCGTCCGCCGGCTCATGGCACGGTCCAGATCAACGCCGAAGATACGGGTGATATCTTGCATTAAATCCCCGACCTTGCCCTCTTTGCAACCACTCGAGACAAGAACGCGCGCAATCGCACGCAGCTCCACCTTGTATGCATGACCCTGCTTCGCTTGCATGCGGACGAGATGTTTTGCTGACCGCGAGCCATTTGCGGCACGCTTCGAAACGTTGTTGCGGCGATTGGTTTGATGGCGGGCAAGTCGCAGAGCACCTCGAAGATGACTGAGGTCCGAAAATTTCCTCTTCAGCTCCTCCTTTGACCGCGCCGTTCGGAACTCTGCATCATGGAGCATTCTCTCTGCCTCCGCGAGTCGCCGTTGCCATCCGAGGTCATCCTCCCTCCTCTTCCTCAGCACTGCGCGCACCTGGGCCTCACCATGAGCTGTGGCTTCCTTCAATTGCTCCTCAGCCTCTCCGGTCTTTTCTTGGAGCTCCGCAATTTTTTTTTGTGCCGTCTTTCCCGCCGCGCATCATTTCTCTTCTCCTTCTGCAATTGCTGGACCTCGGCTCTCAACCGTACATTATCTGCAAGTGCGTGCGATTTCGGACTGAGTGGAGGCTGATGTAAGGGTCCCGGAGGTACGTTCTCCTTTCTGCGTGCATCGAGTGCTTGTTTGCGCTGATTTTTCTGTTTCCGAGATAAGCCTGAGCCACTCTTTGGTGTTCTGCCCATTTTGCAGCCTGGAATGTAGCATTAGACTAGGTTAATACTTTTCCTGTTGTAGTTGTGGAAGATACATACGAATCTGTGGCTGTCAGCAGCCTTGCGCGACGCGGGGAGCGGTGATATGTGACCGGCGCGTCAAGTCACAAGCCAATTAAGGAAATTGGCAGGCAAATCAAAAGTGTACCTTTACATCAGATTGCGGCACAACCACGCGTCGGCACATACACCCGGGCGTGTTTTTTAATTCAAACTCCGCCGCTCCGAGCGGCTTTTTGTATTTTCTTGCCGCACCGTCGACAGGCACAAATCACAGGGCTCAATTAATATGAAGTTTTAAAAAAGTGCTTCGGAGGATGTTAGATTATGTTCACTAGAGTCCTTTCCAGCCCTTCCCTGAATTTTCCTCCTTCTGCATCTCACCCAAAGGTACGATCCATGGTTTGGAGGTGGGTTCGGATCAGACAGCTCCCATCAGTTGCCATCATTGATGCGGTCGGTGCCCACCACCACAGTAACACCTCACCCGAGATACTTAATATATTACTATTTTAAATCTATTTCGCTCAGACTAATTGCATTTATGAATGGAAATGTCTTCGGCCACTGTCATGTCACGACCTTAAAACAAAGAAAGTCAGATTCACCCTATGGTCATTAGAGCAAAGTTGTAGAGCTTCAAAAACACTACAACATTTGTATGGGTCACTTTTCAATACTTTGCTTAGGTGAGCCAGAAAACATGAAATATTGGCAAAAAGCCGGTGGTTTTGAGGGCCTTAAACAAAAAAAAGTCAGATTTGCCCCTGGGTCATTAGAGCAATGTCATAGAGCTTGAAAACCACTACAACATTTATATGGGACACTTTTCAATGGCTTGATTAGGTAATCAAAAAAAGCGAAATATTTGCCAAAAGCCACATCATTCGAGCCGTTGGTATAATCAGGGCACTGCTCCTGTGTAGCGAGCGTGTGCCTCATCAGGTCTGTCCAGCGTGTCTGGGTTTGCAGCCACCTGCACTGGCCTGCGACAACCAGCACATCATTTACCGCCCCCATCCCGAAATCCAGGAAAGCGGCGAGGGCACCGCGCACTAATGGATCGGCCGGTGCAAATCCCGAAGGCCCCGTGCAGCCAAGCGCAACGAGTAACTCCTGGGAATCGATCGTGCTGTTCGGCACGGGGAGGCCCATGCCGATGGAGAGCGGATCGCCAGCGGTGACAGTACTGTTTACGAACAGAGCAGACCGCCAGAGCCATTCACTGCGGCATGCACGGCAGGTGGCGACTACGCCCGGAAACGCCATTGTATCCTCATTCTCCACAATGGTGTCAAGCCCGTGCCTCGGATCATCATCCTTGAGGCACAGGCCACACCATCTGCGGCTGCGGGCGTCATGGTATCGCACAGCGACACGACACCCAAGCGCAGTGTGGACGACATACGCGTGGCGAGGCCCGGGTGCGGTGCTTTGATGCAACACGCCAGGCAGGACGACGAAAGCAGGTTGCAGAAGTGGCGGTATGACGAGGCGCGGACGGGTGGGCTCGAGTAGCATGGGGCCTGCTGGGCGGCTAACCACCCATAGTGGTCATACAAGTCGAACAGGGATGAATTCTTTCGAAGTGTGATTTGAGGTTGTACTTCCAAACGACGTCTGCGCAGCCGGAGACAGGACAGTAGTCGGGGACGTTGGTACACGGGCGTGCCTCAGAGGCCTTTGCTGCATTTTTGAGCCTGAGATTCCCAGCGTTGGGACCTTGCGAATGGTCGAGGTCAATCTGGTTTGTGCCGTCTCGGCCTTTACACTTCTTGAGTTGAATTGAACAAAATCCATCTGCGCTGAGACAAAATCCACAAGGGTCGCCGGCGCGATCTATAGGTGGGTCATTGTCGAATAGCGTATGGATTGCCATGTGCTCGACAATTTTCCACGGGGTGTTGATTTTCAAGGACAGCGTCAGGCAGAGAGTACACAGTCCCTCCTCTTGTTCAAGCGAGGAGCCGTCCTTGTTGCAAACAAAACATTCGAAGCCTTGGTAATCGGTTAATTTAAAGCGAATCAACCACTCGGAGTGAAGACGTACCCCCTGGTGTGCGGTATGGGAAGCTAGTTCCGAACACGACCTCAGGGAAATGGGTCGTCCCTTGAGTGTGGGCGCGCAGCTCCAGCGACGCAGTAATAGCCAGCAATTCCGCCGATTTGAAGTGGTAGGTTGATGTGCGCTTGGAAGAGCCGGTCGAGGGCAAGACCGCTGGATTCAGGAGCTGTAGTGAGCCCCCTTCAACCTCAAAGATTGTTGATGAGCCTGTCGATTTCAGGAATTTCTGAGACCCCCCGTTTGAGACAATTCGCCACAATACTGTGAAGGCCAGGGATATTTCCCTGGCTCACCGCGAGCACGAAGCAGGAATGACCTTCGAGATGTCTAGCATGGACGAGCAAAATGCGGCCGAGATTCAAAGCGTGGAGCTTCAGAGAATTTATCTGTTTGTTCTTCTTTCGCAGGAGAGTCTGCACTTCCCCCATTGTGAGATGGGAATATGTCGTGCTGGGTTCGGAATCCGTCAGCATTCCGCTCGATCATCCCTTTGATGGTCTGATTTCGGAGGAGTTTTTCGCAAGGGGTGCACACGCCAGATAGTTGTGCATGGCCGCGGCAGTTGTCAGAACAAAGAATAATGTTTTCCCCGAATGTGAGGCTCCAGGGAAGTTGGCGAGCAGCGTGGAGCCCGAGCGCGAGGGCTAAGTGCGGTTCTTTCCCTTCTGCGACTGGGAACACTTGACCGGAGCATCCGAATGCCTGAGGGATGAGTTTGGCGCCGGTTTCTTTGATAGGCCAAAATCGATAACGTGCAGCTGGTTGCGGCCCTTTCCAATGCCCATTACGAAATTCTCAGGCTTGATATCGCGGTGAAGGTAGTCGCGAGAGTGGATATATTCGATTCTTGATCGCAGCATTTGCAAAAGATCGTTTTCTTATCATGAAAGCGACCTTGTCACTTGCTGATATTTTTGCCGCAATATTTCACCAATGCCTTCCAAAGAATGATACGGAGCGTGTCAGCAGCAATTGGTCGGACCAGGAGCTCAGTGATGCTCAATTGGAGTATGCCGCTCGAGATGCATATGCATCGCTTCTGGTCTACCATGAGATCAACAAGACTCCTCTCCCCCTTCCATTTCCAACAACAGCCACCACACCTTCGGGCACTCCAGTTCTATTGCTCACAGATGATAACAAAAGACTTGCGGCCCGAGGTGTGATTTCCGTGGCAGCATCCGAGCACCAATTCAAAGGGGAAAATGTCACCAAAACCCGCACAGTCATGACTGTACAGGAAGTCTTGCTTACGGGTGCGATAATTGGCCAGAACAAAGAGAAGGGCACCGGCCGCAAGCTATCTCTGGAAGATTTTGGAAAGCCTCCGTTTGACATCCTTGCACATCGCAGCCATATTCGAATAAAGCCAATAACTTCCGCTACTGGCATTCATCTGGACGACTCCCCAATGTCTCACACTCCAGAGATCAATAATCAACCTCTGGTCGATTTTGGACCTCCTTTGGATGAGAATGGTGCTGAAATGATCAGTGTTGCGGAAGGCTTAAATATTGCAGACGGCGATGATAGTGTTCCCGATGCTGATACTGTACCATCTCAAGAGCAAGATGCAGCAAGCGCAACTGAAGGGGAGACCATTTTAGGACCCGCAGTACTCCATGTCTATGCATGGCTCATTCATAGTCGTGTTCTCAAAGATGTCTTCCACGTCTTCCACATGATTTATATCTCGCGCACCCATGGATTGCGGCAGGCTTTTTGTCAAGCCCTGCGCGACGCAATGCTTATCCCGCACCCGGTTGATAAAGCACTCATTGAAGCATACCTCAAAACTCATAACGTCACTTGGGAGAACATGCGGTGATTTCATCCCAAATGGCTGTGGCGCCATTGCCGTCGCACCATTCCTCCTGCAGAGGAGCTTTATCCGTTGGTACATCGGGTATTCATGACCTATGGCCCTCTCAAAGACGCAAAGTCTGGGCTCCCGCTTTTCAACACTGCTGCCTGGAAAATTGCCAAGAATATTCTGGAGCTAATTAAGAGTGGCTACGTTTCCGATCCTCCTGGTGTACAGCTCTACACATGCCTTGGCTTTGACGAGAAAGCAGGTGGTCTGCCCATTTATCGCTGTCGGCGTGGGACAAACGATGTTGAGGGTGCTGTACACACACACCTGCTCTCAAAGCTGCCATCCCACGGAGCTTCAGTTCGTCATATGATCGCATGTTTGTTGGACTTCATTCTCTGCCATAACCTGCGTGTATGTGCCCCTTCTATTTTCCCCCCTCTTGTTTCTCACTTATTTTAGGTCGGATATTTCAACTCAACCGGACGGAAATTTCAAGGTCATGACTGTATCTGGCTGCTGAATGAAATCCAAGAGCTAGAGATCACGCTTGGCGAGCACCATGATTGTCTTCCAGCTCAGCTTGCGTGGGTCAATGGAAATCTTTACAAGAAGACGGAACAGAGCGCTGGAATCATTCAAATTCCGAAATCCGTTCGCGAGCTTGTCAAGATCCAACCATACAATGAAGAGACTGATTTGGAACAAAAACAAGCTTATCTTGCTAAGATGCAGGGTACTCGCAAGCCTGTGTTGCCGGTTCACACTCTTGCTGAGAAGCAATTGTTTGCCGAGCTCATGCGGACTTCACCAACCTTTCAAAAGTGGAGCAAATCCATATCTCTCCCTGCTGTCGAAATCTGGAATCAGAAGGCTGAGACCACAAAAGATATTTACTACAAGGTGAATTGCGCAATTTGTGTTGTTGAAGAAACTCTAATTAATTTTTCAACAGCTCGAAGAACAGCTTACTGCGTACTTGAATGGTCCGTTCAAGGACTCTGCCAACATACGGCAGTCCTGTGCTCAAGCACGGGGTCGAACAGAGCCTCTGAACCGTAGTCTGCAAGACCCGAAGCGTTCAAATAAAATTGTGAATGCAACTTCTGGTCCTCTTGTTCCGCATCGGGTCACCACTGGATTTGAAGGGTCGGTTAATTCCGCTGAGGGTTCAAGGCAAGTTCAATTCGTCATTTCTTTTCCTCCAGCAAGCTGAAAATTTTCAGTTCAATGCTTTCGACCGTATCCACATCGAAGGTTGTACAGTTTGCAAAAACTCAGGATGTTCCATTGGCTGCAGCGAGATCCACTATCAAAATCAGTCAGAAGCGCTCAGCGGATGGCGAGCCTGCTGGTCAACCACCTCAAAAGCAGCTGAAGACACGTACATGTATTCGTTGTGGCAACACAGACGGATGCAGTGGGCGGCAGTACTGGTATAGATGCACCAACCCTTGCCGGGATTGCAATAAGCGCACAGTTCTGGAGTGTGCTGGCCGCTCTTCAAGGAAGCCCAATGTTCAAAGATGTGTTCCGGCACGAGACTTGGACTCGGATGATCTCACAAAGGCTGCGAAATTAGCGCTGGGTTTGGGGCAAGTGAGTTCAAGTCAACCAACATTCTCATTCCACAATATTAGCAGCACTAGTTAGTTAGAATGTAAATTCACAGATGCTACTTTTAAGTACCGTTTATGCAAACACGTTGAATACACGTACATCATGTTGTCTTTCGATTTTCTGCAACCACAATAAAATTTGTCCTCAGCAAGACTCAAGAGTTCTGGCCACCATTTCCCCAGATCCGGGACATTAATAAGGACAGGCACATAGCCAGTAATTCGATGATAAGGTGTGATTTTTTATGGCTTGAATGGCTGCAGCGTGAGTGTGTGGAACTAGTCTCTCTAAGACAGACGCTTCAACGGATCTAACTCGTTCCTCGTTCGTTGAAGTCTGTTAGTTACCGCGTCTGATTAGCGGCACCGGATCCTATTATGTAATCATGGGAGATGCACAACCAAACAACTCATTTATTTTCACGCGTCTCGTCTCTTTCGACGCGTATCATGCCCTTCTGACGCGCTGCGATGGCCCAGAACGACTCTCCACTTGACATACTCGCCCCGGAGGTCTTTTATTCCACTCCGAAACCGGCCAGACCGCCGAAAACGGCTCAGGCCGCGAAGAAAAAGACCCCACCGCAACAACGCTCCCTCACCGCCGAAACTCCTTCTACTCAGCCCAGACTTCGAAAACCAAAGCGAAATGTATGGGAGAAGGCTGATGCGGCTCTCGAGATCATCACCAAAGACTTTGACTCACTGGGCCACTTCTTATCGGTCATATTCTATAACCGCACTCCGGCGTTGCCGATCCGCGCACGACGAGCCATGTCCGTACCGCATTTTTGAAAGGGCAATCCACAATCACAATGGGCTCCATAATCAACCTCATTTACAACCAACGAGTCCACTAATTAACGCCAGAGGCGTCGCTGATGGGGCACGTGTTTTCCTAAAACGGATGCTTATATAATAAGGTTGGCAGCCTACTATGATGGCGCGGTAACTCAAGGACTAGTGTGGAACAGCGACGACGGATTGTAAGTTTGACGCGTTGTTTGCGCATGTGGTGTGATGCCGAGGTTTGCCGAGCCAATTTACCCTTTCGAGTGCTCCAGCATCTCCATCAACCACGGGACCGGCCGCGGGAACACACAAGTACCCGGTCCATTTAATCTAAAACGGCAATGTCACACGATTTTACTCGGCTAAAGCCGGATAAGCCGTATTGCTCAAAACTTGCGCCGCAGGCCGGAAAAAAATATTCTGAGTAGGCGGGGATGTAGATGTGAGTGTATCTTGATCTCAACTCGAAATTCACAGAGGATGAACACAAATCTCTTTCTCTCTTCTCCCTCTCCCTCTTCCTCTTTCCTTTTTGGGATTTTATTATTCTGCTGACGAATTTACCCACAACACCAGTAACCGGCCGAAAGTGACTGTAGTTTTCCCTTTGTACAACCAGTGGCGATGTCCTACCATATAAAAACAATCCTTCAAGTCTACAACCCGACGTGGCCGAGTGCATGCATGGCGCTTCAGATTGGTGCCACACTGTGGGCAATTTAGTCCTCCGGAGACTATGTGATCAGGGTCCCAGTAGAAGATTCGAGGATTGTATTAGACTCGCAGGCCAGTCGACGTCCACAGCAGTTACAGTCACTGAGCGGAGCTAAAGCCAAATTAGGGAGAGAACAAACACAGACCACATCAAGACAAATAAATGATGGAGAGCAAACAAAATGGTACCCTTGTGGGCGGACTGGGCCCGCTCTGTATCATTGTTTCACGTTTGCCAGCTGGCATATCCCTGGTTTTTTATTTGAGGATCACAAACACCACAACAACTTTTCTGACATCATTCAAGTTCCAAGAAACGTCCCACCCCTGACACCAGTCTTTCTCCTCCACCGGAACATCATGATACTCGCCCTTGCCTCAACGGACAGATCCTCACGTCGTGGCCACCTTTTCCACAATTTCCACAAGATCTCACCTGTCGTGAAATCAACCGTAAGTGATTACCTTTAAATTAAATTAAAAAAACATACTCGCCTTTTTCGTTTTTGGTTCTGGAGGAGATGGATGCTCGGTCGGTGGTCAGGGAAGTCATACAAATAAAAAGGTAGAACTCTCACTGGCTGAGGTGCCGCTGGGGCTTTAACATGTACAACGGGCTGAGGGACGAGTACCTGTATGCGGTCGTATCACAAGAAGCCAAGAGTCGGACGGAAACTCACCTCGAGACGATTTCTGTAACGAGCAAGTATGGCCCCGAACAGCTTGTCCATGACCATCTTGGTCGCCTCGCTGTATGCAGAGAAAAGGCAAACACCGTTGCCGCCCAACTCGACCTCGTTCACAAAATAGTCGAACCCCACCTCACGGTTTTGCTTTTCCATGAAGGAGACATCTAGGCGGGCAAAGTCACGCAGAACCAAATACCCTCGGCTTCCGCAACTAATCCTTGGAGTGTCTGTGGGACATATTCGTGCAGTGCCTGCATCGCTTTGCTGCGCTGGTCCGCAGAGCCCCCGAGACGAACAAGCACATCCTGGGGTTCAGGGTTTCCCAGGACTTGATCGCTGCAACCCAAATCAGACCATGTATACCAGCCACCCAACGATTGGCGTACATTAATTCCGTGAGACCGTATATGCCATGGCAGTCCTTTACAAGCCAAACCCCGTCACCAGCAGGTGTAGTCCCCACCACCGACACGATTTTCCCCACCACGACGAAAACACGGTACTCTCCGTACAGTCGTAGCTCTTTCACGAGATCTTGGACCAGCCATAGCATGCCATACCGGCATCAAGATCGGTTGGGTCATCCTTCCGTCCATCCAAGATCTTCGAGTTAAGCCGCTGTCAAGTTTTGGCCTTCTTGCGCGCAGAGGCGTGATCGTAGAAGTGTCGGCCTTTGCACAGGCACGATCCTTCGCGCTTGAGCACAGTAGACTCCGTAAATTGCGCTGGATCTTCCAGTATGTAGGGTCGCGGACGGCTTGTATGAGTGACTAGCCTTGCAATCCTGTCTAGATGGCCGGCGAATTGTAGCTTCTCCCGATAGAATAGGCTTTGTCGTGCGGGGCCCAAACAAACACCGAGCGACTGAGATCCTCCATTCTATCGATGAACCGTATTTCTTCTTGTCGGTCTTTCAAGTTGCTGTTTTTTTTTTGGAAATGATTAATTATAGAGCCCCAACTCGTTAAAATGATACGCACCCTGCCTCGACTGTATCGATGGTGTATTCACAGCCCCCATAAACTATGTCGAAAGCACGTCCGTAAGCCTTTAGCGCCTGCCCATCCCCTAGGAGAGCTATAGATGTGAAGGTCTGAAAGGACAAGATTTCCAATTCGACGTCGGGTTTCTCGCTCCATTGGATTGCCATAAGGAGCTGCAGCCATCAGGAACCTACTGGCTCATAGTAATACAACGTACCGTTTCGTTGAGGAGGACAGGACAGAAGCCCACTGACTTAGTTCTGGCCACAAAAAAGTCCTTGGCCGGCCACTCTTCGAAAAAGAGCCCCACCGTTTCAGAATTCAAATAACGGTCTTTTTGTTGCGATGTGATCCATGCACCAGTCTATTCGGAGGGCTTCGTTGTTTGCCTCGTCCTGTTTCGAGGAAGGTGATGTGGTATACTTCTGGCGAGAGGACAGCGGCGAGGCTTTCGAGAGGGTCGGACGACATTGGTGAGAAATGAAATGCGGGGGGTGACTCGGTAGTAGGGTCCGTTTTGGGTAGATAGCAAGTCGACTAGTTGGGTTGAGAGCTCTAATGAAATTCGTAGTCAGTCAGGTTCTGAACTGCTGTTTTACCAGTCTCGAAGATATGCGGTGTCGAGCGAAGCTCGGACAGATCCCGCACTTGATCAAGTGAGGTATCGCTCTATTCGAGGAACGGCCTAAGTCCGGTCAGACAACGAAAAGGGCGAGAGAATTCTGAATTGGTACGACAGTAACTAGCTAATTTATACAAGCAGCGGTACTGTATTGCGTAGTAGGTGAATCAGTAAATAGCAAGTCAGGGGAGGCTGAATCATCGTAATTGAGTCGGATTAAATTGAACGCGAGTCAGAAGGTGAGTATAAATCATGCCTCTGGTCATAGGAACGAAATAACCCTGTGCCCTAATTATTCTTGAGATGATCTGAGACATTTATCGAATATAAGAGTGTCGCGGCCATAAATGGATGGGTGGCGGTGCAGGTCGGGCCGGTCGGAAGTTGCCGACAGGATCATACAACACCTCTGCTCGAGCACGTTGCAAGTGCCCAGTTCCGCAAGGGCGACCACGGGGCTTGAAGGCAGCAGATGGAGAGCTTCCAGATCGTTGTACCTTTGGGCCTGCCGCGACCGCGCTTGACTGGTTCTGTGGCTGAGATTGGGGGCTCATCCAGCTGAGTACTGCTCAAAATAGGGTAAGAGGAAAGTTAGTGGACGCAGGTATGAACTTACCTAGCATCCATTTCATTTCCTAGTACATTTTCGGTGTCTTGTACATCTGCTTCTGGCTCTGGCTCTAGCCCGCCGCTGTCCATTGGCTCCGGTACTCGACTACGGATCTGAACAAGAAGAATCATTGGTCAGATGTTTTTCTTTGTCCTGAGATGTACTTACGCCGGTGAATCAAAACACTATGTGCAATACAACTCGGACTAGACTACGGGTCCCAGATGCGTGAAACAGGCGGTCAAAGGTGGACAAGGGTGAGCCTAGGGATCCGGAATAGGCTGGTGTCTTGAACTGATACCTTACCCTCAACGCGACGCGACGCGACACGGCGTTCTGGACGATGATAGCTTCTTCTAAGGCTCGGTAATGGTGTTTGTGGGCATCAAATTTCCTAAAAGAGTGAAACCGAAAACGGTTTCACCCAAAAAGGGTGAAAATATATGGAGTTAAGTGAAACCTGAAAAGGAAATAAATCACGTGATCACGTGATCACACGTGACCCGCCGCCTGACCCACGCAACATGTTTCCGTTCGTTCTCCCCAACCACTTCATATTTTGCCAAGGTTTAAATCGATACTTCCTACTATAATAACCACACATATTCTATCAGCAGCTTAGATTAATTGCACTCTTCCATCAGCTCCAATAGAACAATCCAAAGAATTCATGTATGTACATCTCAAGTGAGCGGAAAATTGCATGTATCAAGTCCACCCTTGGGCACACTTTGTATCGGGATGTGAACCATTCCTTCCGTTACAATGTCTGCTCCCACAATCTCCACATGGATTTTTGCATAGAGACTTTTTGCTAGACCCTGGGCAACCATTTTGCCTACATTTGAAGCAAGGACGCTTCGGCCGTTTAGCTTTCTCTTGCTCTGCAATGAAAAATGTATCGGATGTTGAAGCTCGCTTCTTGGATGTGCCAACATTGACTGATGTTGGATTAAAGGAGGGCATTTGGCTGGTGGATTGGAAAGTTATGCTTGAAGAATTGTCTGGCTGTCTAAGTAATTTGCACTGGTGTCTTCAAAGCTATTGGCAAATTCCAGCAAACTATCAAGCTGTGAGCTTGTTGGGATATCATCTGGCATTACATGCAGGGGACTGTGCTGTGGCTCTTGCAATGGAAGAGCAGATGAACCTGGATGTCGATACTCTCGGAATACTGCTTGAGTTGAGGCGACAGGATTTCGCAGCTGAGAGGCAACTGAGCGCAGATGTTCATCAAGTGGTGCGGATTTTTCCCGAAGCCCAGTGAAAGTTGGTGTAGAAATTGGAAGAACAATTGCATCCACAGAAGGTGCACCCATTATACGATCCTCACTCCGATGCAGTCGTTCAAGCGCTTTGGTTTTGGATAAAATCTGAGAAATAGAACTCTTCTCATTTGCAGCACGAAGCCACTTGGAATGATAAGAACGTAAATGTTCCGGAAGCTAAGTGCCATTTCAATGCTTTTAAAAAAAGTAGTGACTGTCTAACATACCTTGTAGAAAATTGTGTCTCCATTTGCATTACGATTCCAGTCTCGAGAGCCTTGCTTCCAATCTGGTGGTTGGTTATTTGGGAGATTGAATGCTGGGAGGGTTTGCATTAATTCTGAAAAATGCAATTTCTCCTCAACTGAGTGGACCGTAATCACAGCATATTTTGTGCCCTGCTGTCTCGCCAGATATGCATGCTTGAACTTTGAATCGTTGGTATCGCTATAACTGATAATGTCTGCTGTACTTCTGGTGCTCTCTGGAAGGGGCAAGATGCCAACAGTCTCGTTCCCCTGAATGTAGAGATCACTGTTGACCCAGCCCTTAAGAATAGGGGCATTTGGAACAAGATGCCTGGCCTTTTCCAATAACACTTGGAGTCGATTCAAAACATCTACATTGTAGTGTCCCCGGTACTTTGTGCCGCTGCGATTCAGAGTGCCAACAACAAGGTTGTGAATGCCCGCTACCTTTAGGTACGGGTCTTATAGCGCCTGATTTTGAGCACTCGCAGACGATCACATTTTCGTCATTTTCTTTTGCGTAAGCTTGTGTTCCGCCCGCCAAAATGGAGACGCTTTGGTCATTACAGCTGTGTCACCGCAGCCGTTTATCCGGTCCTTTGATGGTCCATTGACAAGGACTGACGTGGCGATTTTTCTTTGCTTGCTCTCCCCCATCATCCTCTTGACCATGGCCCCTTCCGCGACCTTCTGCAATATCCCGCTCTCGACGACGTTCGACCCGAATCTTGAGCGATCTCTTGTGTCTCTTGATTGGGTCTTGAATTCCGGGGTCTCTACCACCGATTCAGTCATATCTGGCCGCCTTTGTCTTCCATACCACGATACCACCGGTTCCGTCTGCTCCCTCCGCGTGCATTTGTCTGTCTCTGCTGCGCTACCCTTTGATCTCGTTCTGGGTCGCGATTGGTTCCATCTTTGCTCCAGCTCTTTCAGCACTGCTTGCTTCTCCTTATCATCTGGTGTCGTCGATTTCTCGGCATCTCCCCCAGGTATGTGGCTTTCTCGCCGCATCCTGGGGTATTATAATGTTTGCAGTTCCTGTTGCCCATCCTTCCTCAAGTGCCCCCATGGGGACGGACGCCGTTGATGCACATGCACATTCACGTACGTACACTTGTTGCTATCTTTGGGCCTAGTCTGACTAACTTTGTCCCAGATTGTGGACTGGACTCGGAGGCGTCCTCGTCGAAGACTAAGATCCCCTCCGAGTCCCCACAATATCTCTTAACATCCTTCGGGACATTTTTCTTGGTCATCATTCTACGCGCTCATGCACCTCTGTATTTCACGCCGATCTACCTGCTCTAAAAGTTGCTCTCGAGCTCCATGCTATACCCCATAATAATATGACTTTAATTGAATGCCGCCATGCTCTTCTCCATCACATCATGTCCGGCGCTTGTGCCGACTATGAGATAGATGCCGCCGCAAGCCCCCGTCCCCAACGTGCTACGTGCCGCTCAATATCGCGTGATTTCCTAAGTCCTGCAGATATATCGCAAGTTGTTCTTGACATAATTCTTGCTGCAGACCATAAGCAAATGCCGACCGAACACCTCTCACATATTGCCGCCGCTCTCAACATTTATATTCCAGGAAAGCGCAATCTACGCTTCAAAATGCGTGCCTGTATCCGCAAAATCCTGGGTTCAATATCAGGTTCTTCCGCAACAGATACTCTGTCCTCTGCATCTGTTGCCGATATTTTTCATTCTTTTGAGAGTCATCGCCGCCCTGTGCTTCTCTCAATTGCTGCCCTGCACCGAATCAATGTACCCCCAAAGCTAACATTGAACATTTGCGTACACAGATAACCGATCACATCGCATCTGCTCAATCTGTCGGACTATTCTTCAGTGGGAAGATGTTAAAACGTACGGCGGGCCTTGGGTCACTCCAGCACTCGGCAACTCGGCATCTGGAGCATGGGAACAAACTTTTGGCGCCGGCTATTGCCCTGACAATGGATAATTCAAAAACACCCGGGTGCTGTTACTGTATAATGTGCGAGGACCGAGTTTACGCAGTACTGCATGTAACCTAGTACCGGGTCAAGTTGGATGGATCTTCGAATACCTCCTCCGTTACTTTAGTTATGCACATTCTGTATTGGCAGTCCTCTAGATAAATGTGTTTATATTCACCTTTCAATGAACAGTGAAATTTAATTGGCCAACAGAGAGGGCTATATATTATATTTCGGGAAAGATGGCCAAAATGACGAATTATGTAGATCCGGGTCATCTTTCGGCAACTTCCGAACACACGCCCGTTTGCCTCTCCTCATTTGTTTCATGCTTCTCTTGGGTCAGGAACGCGAATTATCAGTGAGTATATACCTACGCAAAACCATATAATGTCATCCGACATTCCTTTTCTGTCCACGACATTGTGGATCTGTTCCGGACAATGTGGTCCTGTCCGGGCTTTATGAGGGCAAGCCCTCCTGCCTCCCTGAGCTCATATAAGCATCTGAAGATGTCCCTGGGCCTCCCAAGGTCCTCAGAAAAATTGTATCTTCACCTCGACCGTGCTTCCTATTTCAGAAAAATTGATACATCAATCTGCTCGGGGCTTTGAGCAGGCCACTAGATTTTATTGCCCAAATGACGAACTTGTAGGCCCCGTTGTGAGCTCAAAGCACCACCAATTTGGGTCGAACAAAGTATGGTCAAGGTCACATTTGAGTACTTTCATATTATATACATGGTTTTGTGCTACGAGATGGTCTCAAAAGAAGTTGCGAAATTTAATCCTTGAAAAAATTATTCCGGTCGAGTTGCCATATATGGAAATAAGGCAAGCGCTCCATAGACCTCCGAATCACCTGTATTTCATGTCCACCCTTTGGTCCGAGACATTTAGACCACAAACGGGCTCAAAACACCCTGTTGCATTTTTTTCGCCGCCACCGTAACTGAGCCTGCCGAGTACAAAAGTTCAAAGTCCCGTTAGTCTTTCTGAAGGCAAACCCGTCTGCGCAATGTCAGTGAGAGTGGATGACGGATCCATCCGGATGAGGCCGATCCGTGCTGGTCCCTGAGTTTGAATTACCAATACAAAATTGTTACCAAAAAAGGTTATTGGTGTATTCCTTCTTCTCTGGGAGATCTCAATAAATTTTTACATCAGCGTGTTCAGAGCGTTTCAGAGAGCATATCCCGGGTTATCCGAGGACAAACCGATAGGATTTGGGCCTACCAGTTGAGAGTTTATTTATTTTGTTGTTGTTTGCCTCTGACGTCACCCACTCGGAAACGCGGTCCGGAATAACCTTTTTTGATAACTATTTTGCATTGGTAATTCAAACTCAGATCGACTGGTCTGTCTATGGAGGCAAGCCTGTCGATAGACAGACCAGTCACTGGTCTATCATCTCCAACGGAACCTTCCCTCTGCCATGAAGTCTCCTCTGGGCCATTTTCGTAGCCCTGATCATTAACATTTACAGCCATTCAGATCGCGCTCGGAGGCATTATTGTGCTTTCCAGAGCGCAATTACTGGTTTGCATTTTGAAATGCGTGACCCTATTGCTTTTGCAATGGTCCGCATTTTGAAACGCGTGACTTGACATCTTGCAAACCATTGCAATTCCAATGAAGCCCCAGGGGCATGCATTCTGTTTGTGCCCCGCCGCTCGCCGGCCAATTCCAATCATACAGTACGCGGCACCTCTCTCATTTGTGCCCTTCCACCTGTCTTTAAATCGCAAAAATAATCTGAGTATCTCAATAAAGAATTTAGTTGCCTCTTCTGCCTTCAGAATGTCGGAAACCGATGTGAGTGGAACAAACTGGTTAGATGGTAGATACCATCAGATGGGCAGATAACATTCACACGCCATGCTATCTGCCCTCTCGGTCTTCCCTCATCCATGGCGGTCCTCTGCGTGTCCTTTTCGGCAAGAAACTTGGACCAACACTTTCACCTTGCTACCTAGAACCTACTAGCAACTTGGAAGTTGGAATCCCGAGCCAAACTTTCCCAAATTCGTCGCTTCACAGAACGAGCCGACTTTAGAAACAGCCCATGCCTGGGCTCCGTATTACCAGTGGACTTGAGAAATTTGGATTCAAGGTGAACTGTGGCTACCATCCTCTGAAGAAAATCGGACCCGCTTGCCTCTCATTCTCTTCGCCCACCAACTGTGCTCCGAGTTTATTTGAATCCCCGGCCTCTCAGCAACAACAATCTGGCAACTCTTGGTTGTTTCCCGGTGAACAACAATCATTTGGGATGTTGCTGCATGGCTTTCCAGTGCGTCCATCATACTCATTTTCATCCAATTTCGTTCTAACACATCTGTATTTTATTTCTTTCCACAAGTTCTGTTTTCTGCTTGTGTCTCGGCAAATCACTGGACTACATTGAAATAGGTGCGCAATGCTACAACGCGTACGTGCCCGCTCATTTTGGGCACATTAATGCGCTCGTCTGAACGTGAACACCGCCCAAATCCGGGATCGCGCATATCTGCACGCACCTGGGATTTTCTTGGCGGTGCATCGTTCTTGTAGCCCATGGCGGGAGTGCAGAGCACGCAGGCGACGTGCACAGCGATGAAGATGGTCCAGAGCGTGTCGCATTCACCACGATGAAACATGAGCCCGCAACAGCGTGCGCACTCCGTGCGCCATTCGTGCGAGTGCGCGCCGGTACTGTGTCTGCATGCACGCGCGACGAGCAGCTATTGCTGAGGTCTGGGAAGAGTGTCATATCCAATTCTAACGCTGCAGCTCAAAATTCATGTGTGTGGTCTTAGATACCACTCTAAAGTAAATATCATATCAGATCACCCCGTTTCAGATGGCCCTTGAGGCCAGAATTGAGCCAAATGGTTGTCTGAACTGTTGAACACATCAAAACTTCGACTCAGGAAGGCATGGAAAGCGAATTTTAGAGGATGCAAAAGTCGCCGGACTCCGCGGGCCGTCCGGGCCGAACCTCCGGGAATCCCCTAAAACATTTCACCGAGCATGCCTGCATGCAATCCAATGGCCAATTGATTTTTTTTTAAAATACCTATAAGCTACATCGATCCTTCTAAATTGAAACTATGGGTAATAACCTCATTTACACTGTGAAATTGCGAAGTTTGAAACGCGAAGTTTGAAACTTCGCAGTATCACACCTGAATAGTTTTAAGTCTATCTATACCATCTCTACGCATTGGTGAACATTTGCGCTCCAAGAAGGTAAATTTGAGTCATAAAATCCGCGCACCTTGTGCGTAACAAGGTCGTGTTGGTGCACTGTGATTGCATACCATTTGTTAGCTGTTACAAATTCTCTCTGTGCTCGAGGTGACTTGAGCTTCCAAAAGGCAAGTTTCGTTGTTGTAACTGCTGCATAGACTCGATAGAAGCCACAGAAATGGGTATTGCCGTGGATGTCATCCTCTTCGCCCTCATGTTTGTACATACATTCATCTCATCTCATTGTGCTTCCTGCCCACCGAAGGCTCTTATATTAATATTGTGAGGCAAAGAGATCGTTGCAAGTCAATGTGTTGGTTTCAATTGCGAGATTTTGGGAGAAAACCTTCTACGTGGTATGAGTTCAACCAATTCCGTCTAACGTTTAAGCCTACTTTCGATACGGATATGCACCTGAAATCTTCTCGACTCTTCATCGCGGAACAGGAGACGACTTCTGTGATGCCGCGAGCCGTTTTTCTCGCGCTCTGCTCAACAACACTATCTCTGCGCTGTTATTTGAGCCAACTACATAGCACCCTCCGACGCCCTGTTTCACCAAGCTCACTGACATTACAATATGAGCGGGACAGAAACATATTTACTACTGATAAATGTCGGATTTCCAATGCTGTTGGAAGGTCTCCTCAAATCCGTATCTCGTCAATTTGTTCCCAAGGAAGGCCAACCATAAGTTCAGTGCAAGACTCGAACAAGCCGATGGCGGCCGCTCATAATTCCTCGCAGATGGTGTAAAAACTTCTTCTCATTGAACTTTACCCCACCCATGGGCAGAGAGAAGAGAACCAATGCTCACTTGAAATTAGTCATTTATGGGTCCATGTTATCCGTAGCAATTTGAAGTAACAAGTGTTTCCTTTGTCCCGCATGAATCACAATCCTAGGATGTACTATACAACTCGAATCAAAAGAAAATCAACACAAAACACCGAGTTCGTTTCCTTTGGGACCGTGCCGTGCACTGCTACCTCCCTACCTAGCTGTAATCCGTTTGAACCCATCAACCCAATTTTCTCACAGTTCATTATAGTCATCAGACATGACTTTTTGGCCCTTAATTCTCAACACTGTGCAAGGAGGGCATCATTTTTGTGGATGCCGTGGGCCCGCATGACGCAGGATTGTGGGCGGCATATGGACCGAGTTTGCCGCCTTCTATACCCGAACATCTGGGGTTTGACAGCGCCCTGATGCGTCGGCAGTTAGGCCCCTGTGGTCAACACTCTTTCCCACGTCTGGTGTGCGTATCTGACGAAGTTGCTCTTTGACAGGGCCCCATTTGGCATGTGACGAACTTGCGTCGCAATCAGACGAACTTACACACCAAGTGACGAACTTTCGCATCTGACGAAGTGATGAAGTATGTGAGGGCTCGAGCTTGTCCCCGATATTTTGAAAAACAGTCCGAGGACGAGCGGGAGGAGGTTTGTAGCGCGGTTGCGAATGAAGGCCAACATGCATATCGTCAACAGAATGACCTAGATATAAGGGTTGGTTTATTTCATGAGGTAGAGCTCGGACATGCGCACAAAGACAGGATTGCGTGAGAATCCCGGGTATTCCTTCGACCAGCCGTGATTCGCTGTTCCAGCGGGAGCTACTTCCCCTGCCTCAAGATTGGGATCATCATTCGCAGTTGATGGCATCGGCACATCCTCGTCTCAAAGATTCGGGGACGCGCAGAAGGTGTGTAGAATCCCCCAAGTGAAAGGGGCAAGTCCCTTGATTATTTCGATCAATTTTGTGGGATGTAAGAGCTCTCGAAGCTCCCAGATTGTAAGAGTTTTGAGCCGAATGCGCAGGAGAGGGCTAGAGATGACACGATCGCTATCCTGCAAAGCCATCTCGTGCGCACATGGAACTGTCATGTCTCTGAGGTATTTTTGTGCCTTGGGCCAACGCCTCCCATTGCGCCATAAGCCGAAGAGCATTGCAGGGGCAAATTGGGCCTCCGGGGTGCTTTCTGTACCGAAGAAACCCATGAAGTGTGACACCCGTTTGGTGACACAGGGAATCTCTGTGGTAAACAGCCAGTGGATAAACTGCCGAGTTGAGAGGGACAGAAAAATCATTAGTGAGAAGACGAGGTGTAGCCGTGCCTCGAGAGGAAGACCCTTGGTTTGGCCTTGTGGGAACATAGACTCCCAGTAGTCGTTGTCATACTGTAAGGTATCCAGGTTGTAATTGGGAAGGTAGCTGGCGCAGATTTGCAGCGGAGGAGCGAGCCGATAGCGAGTCGTCGAGAGTGAGACCGTTTAGGGGCCAAAGAGTCACGCTTAGTCATTAATTGGACGCGTCTCGTCACACTGTCCCGATTCGGTCGATAACTTCGAGCGTGTTTCCCGAATGAAATCACACTTTCTCGGAATAGTTTTTGCGGAGAGAACTACTGGAAATAACCCCCCGAGTCCATCGAGCCCATAAAATTTACGATTTCCACGAAGAATGGTTTTATTTGCTATGGATTGATCTAGGAACTTGTCGACGAAGGTATAGATTTAGGACAGGAACGGCAACATATACAAAGAAACCGAAGAGACAGGTATTCAATGTAACATCGAATGAGTAAACTAGCAGCTTACACTGAAGGAATTGGGTAAGAAATGGGGGCACAATTTGGGTCAGAACACATGGCACTTTTTCGGCAGTTTGGAGCAAGCCTCTCTCCGAGAATCACCGACGTGGCGGTGCGGAGACAGGCTTGCTCCGAACCTACATAAGATAGTGGAACCCCGGCACCCTTACATAATCTGATGGCATCATTTTCCCACGGCTAAATGTGCCGTTTGTGAACGAAAAAAAAATTGTGTATAAGTACCCCCCGGCGACTCTCATGCTGAGGAGCAGCTGGAAACGTCATACGACCCGATGGATGTTGATGCCGATGGAACTGATGCCTATCGTGTCCTTGAGGATCAAGGGCAACCTATGCGAAGTTCAATTCCACATGTCAGCGAATGTCACGCGGAGAAACAGGCGAAAACCAGAGACGATGCAATGGATGGTGATACCCACGTCGTTCATAAACGACGACTGGATGAGATGGATTCTGCCGCAGGTCAGTGGCATTTCCGTGACGGATCCGTATCATGCTTCAATGACTTTCGACAGAACAGCCACCTAAGTGGCGCTCGCTAAGGAGCACGTTCACCACGAAAAGGCCAGGCTTGAGATCTCGAAGGATACATCGCTTCAGCCGTCGGATGCGATTCGAAGCCAAGTGCATCAATTCCTTAGATCTGAACCCACGCATGCGTTCGGTGTCGAGCCTCGTACGCAACGCCCTGGAATGAAAGGGTAGAGAATCCCCAACATAAATACTTCAACCTTTGCAATCGGCTCAAAGATGGCGTGGATCAGCCGCCAATAGTTCTCGATCCTACAGTGTGGGAGAAAGAGGGACGCGAGCGGCAGATGCTATGGAAGGTCAGGACTCAAGACGAGGAAGCCAGGTGTAAACGGCGCGACCAGAAGAAGTGGGGAACTGAGCCGTGGACAGTGAGCCTCGCACTGGAACGCCTGAGATTTCAGATTGGCGAATTCAAGCATATCACATTCTCCGAGGCACAACCGCTAACGTTCTATGTCGTCCCATGGCCAGTCCTCACGACCCCGCTGAACCTGACCATGGATGAGATTCAATGGGATTCCGTAGATGCCTTCTTTCAAGCGTTGCAAGGGGAGGTAAGCCGCACCGAGTGTGTCGACCTTCTCGGAGAACTCCAGAGATTGTTCCACCCCGACCGCCGGATGGGGCGGGGTGGACTCATCACTGTAATGGACGAGGGGTTAAGGATTGCCCTGGAAAAAGCGGGGAACGTCGTCGCGCAGGCCGTGACAAATCTACGGGGTAAGCTGCGCAAACCCAAGTGACAGTGGAATGTGCAGGAGCTGGAAGGTTCACGTGATGGCTTGGTGATCAGTGTTGGACTTAAGTGTTAAGCCTTAAGTTAAGTTAAGGGTTAATAAGCCCTTAATATTAACCCTTAACAAAACTCCTGGATGTTCTTAGGCCTTAACTAGGCCTTAATGATGGCATTTTTGTCCATGGCTGCTACGAATCTATTGCTGTAGCACTGGACATTATCACTTCAGTTCAGGACAACCAAAAAAGGGAGATGACTGTTTTGAACCTCAGGGTGATTTCAACTCAGATGATGTTGTCTTCTGAGTTTGGTAAATGACCGCCTTTCCATTGGGCTAAAAAATGAAGATTGGGGGTTCAAGACAGTGATGAGACATCACAAAAGGATATGGGAGTCATTGGGACTATAAATGCACAAGAAGGTGCTATATTCTGGGCTTTTTCTGCATGGAAAAAAAATTGCCAAGAAACACAGCCACCCTTAAGTTAAGCCCTTAATAAACCCTTAATATTAAGGGTAAATTAAGGCCTAAGGCCTTAACAAGAATTTTTACCCTTATTAACCCCTTAAGTTCCAACACTGTTGGTGATGGCCATAATTCGAGTATATACGAGGGCCCATGTCCCATGTCTGTGGAGAGACGAGGGAATTCAAGTTTTTTCAAGTTTTGAAAAGAGAAAAAAAAAAGAAGAAGAAGAGAGAGATTTAGGGATCTACATAGATTATTTACACGAGGAATCAGAGCTTCCGTGGCCGTCAATCAGTGTCTTACGAATCGCGTTGATCGTTCCCACTGTCAGCCTTCAAGAACTCTTGCTTCTATGGATAGTACTGTTCCGAAACCCAAAGGAACCCACGGTGGTAGACGCGCTAACTCTGAAGTTTTTTCAAGTTTTGAAAAGAGAAAAGAAAAAGAAAAAGAGAGAGAGATTTAGGGATCTACATAGATTATTTACATGAGGAATCAGAGCTTGAAACTCACTGTAGCGTGCGGTATTTCGTTTGCGGCAACTTGATTAATCTTGAATCCCAAGCCCCGTTTTGGCAAATCAGTGATTTCAAGTCCCATGTCCATCCGGAGCCAAAGCCCCGAAAGGACATGGGACCCAGCGAATGAAATTCAAGATATTTATATCTTGCTCACATAGCACCACCCTACTGGACCTTCCCGCGCATGCCGCGTATTTGATCCCTCCACGTGACACTCCCGTCGCCAGATTCCTGGAACGCAAGCTGCATAAACAGTCTCCAGAGCTTGCCCTAGGCGAAAGTCACCTCTGGTTCTCGAAGGACGCACCAAAACCAAATGGATGGGGTCTTTTGGAGGACATCACCCACGGAATCCCACCCCGGTCTGTCCTCGACCTCTTGCGCCATAAATTTCCGCAGGCATGGCTGGATGGCTGTCAGTCTATTTCGGATCCGCGCTTCAATGACGGCGCGGATACCTCTTCCCACTTCATTATACGCCCATACACCGTTCCTGAAGCTGGCTACCTCCAATATGACCACCACAGTCCAATTTATTTGATATATATCCCATATTGTGGGCCATACGGTGCACTTCAAAAAAATTGGACTCTGCTTCTCGGTGAACAACGATAAGCATCCCATTTGGAAATGAAATTAGCACATACATTGCTAGTTCTCGTGGCTGTAGCTGGCAAATTGACGAATGGAATCCAAATCGTTGCAACACACTCAGTGTCACTCACAACTATTCTCTTTTCGCAAGTTGCTCACAGGTGAGCTCACGTACCTGGAAAAGAAGGAGCTGCGCAATCCGCTTAAAGTCGGCCAGGGGCTCTCTGTCTTCAGTCCAGTTCAGTTCACAGTTCAGATATTTCCTTTCTCTACTCGGCGTAAATATTTCAGTACACTACAAGTGCGGTTTACTAGTGTAGAAATTTTCGCTGCCTCCAATAATACTGTAGGCTCCATAACCGTATGATCATGCTCTAGGATTCTGCGTTACATATGTATTTTCTTTCTTTTTCAAATCCGGTCTGTATTTCTTCAGGTAATTTTAAAATCTTTTAAAGGCCCGTGTTCTTGCAGGATATTAGCATTGGATACTTATAAATATATTTCCCAGGTCACCCACCGGTTAACAAATTGTGCACGACCCTGAGGAACCACCCCCACGATCCTCGTCCAGGGGTGGAAGGACCACCACATTTTCCTCTGCAGAAGGGGTGAAAGTTGCGAAGGAATCCATGATTTAGACTGTTGGCAGTGTAGTAGAGTTCACTCGAAGGGAGATCTCTGGGTTCAAACCAGAGATCAACAGTCAACCCGGACCCGAACCCGGAAAACCCGGACCCAAACCCGCGGGTCTACGGGTTGTCCACGGGTCGTCGGAGTTGATCGGATCATGCCTGCCGAAGCTTGCCGGCACAGTTTAACACCTTCAAAACTGAAATATGCTCACTAATTGAGGTTTTTAAATGCATCGGGTGCTTAACAAAACTTTGGAGCACCTCTCATAGCTGTGAGCCATGTCAAACTGCCTTGAAATGATCTAAATTGCACAATAAATTCAATGTTCGCAGACCCGTGGTGTACCCGAAGGGTTTCGGGTCTACTAAAATTGGAACCCGTACCCGTACCCGGGCCGACCCGACCCGGAAACCCGGCGGGTTGACCCGTACCCGTGCTCAACACTACCAGTGACAGCATCTTGGGCGGGGTTTTCGATGGGGGGTCAGGAAGTAGCGCTGGGGCGAAGATGAACCAATTCCTGCAGGCGGTGAAATTACTCACCAGGGATAGGTTTTCCCCCGTTCCTGCGCCCAGCTCAAGCGCCTGCGCTGGGCCAGGGTCAGCGAGTTCATCGGATGAGGGGCGGTACTGTGCACCTCGGGGACCCTTGCCCTAGTAGACCAGTTTTCACCTGCAGCGGGGAAGGCACTACGGACCGGGGTTGCCACAACGCCGTACGGTCGCTTTCCAGCGGGTTTTCTTCCGTCGGGGGATCGTCTCGCGAGCATATTTGAGCGGGGGGAAGCGGGGGCAATTGCGGGATCGTGGTGGTGCGGCAGAGAGAGGGAGGTAAATATTTGGCATGGTGCCATGCTGTTGATTCTCGTGTATGATACCAGTATGCCGTTCAGTGTGAGGATCTTCAAGGCTGCATTTGGGCTGCATGATGCTGGAACTTCCGGGCAGTGCAGACTAAGGAAGAAAACCTCGGCGATCTTTGATGGCAGGCGACGGGGAAATGTATAGTTGCCTAGTACGGTCCCGACGAAACGCGAAAACAAAAACTAGTGAAGCACAGCCGGAGCCCAGCTACATCACAACATCCAGCACTTCAGGCCATGCAAGGCTCCGATGACCCTCATCCGTGTTACCCAAACCCGATCAACGTCGGCAGTGCTGCCTAATCACCGGATCGGTTCGTAGCCGAGGTTAGCCGAGAACAAATGATGGCGGGGGGTGCTGAATAGCAATCTGCTATCCAGCAACCCCCCGTAGCCATGTACGGGGGGTTGCTGATTAGAATTATCCAAAGTGGAGAATACAAAGAGAAGCGACATTTGATGGGCGGAGTTTCGGTTTGATGTCGGCTCCGGATTTGGCAGGTCTGCATGCCCATCATTTCACTCCCCACAGGTCGGCGCAGGAACCCTGCCGTATCTCCGCCGCATCTCCGCCAGCATCATCGGATGTTCCCGTGCGGACCGTGGACAAACAAAGTCCGCAAATAGCCTGTAGCCCCAACGGGATTTAATTTTGACCCAATTTTAATTTTCCTGAATTCAGATTGAGCCAAAGAGTCCAAAAAACATGCTCCGAAGTTTTTCCTACGACAAATGACAGACCGCCAAATTTTCGGCCCGGATCCAAATCTCAGATTTATGATCGGAGGTGATAGGACCTGTGATTATCCCTTTGGAGGCCAGGTCCCGACGAATCCCCCAATTTTTGGCCGACTGTTAGCGAAACCGTATGTGCGCGGAATGCTGAGCGCGAGCTTAGCTTGACGTAGCACGCGTTCGAGTGTTTTGGTATTGCCGTTCGGTAATAGAAAGAAAATAGAGTGTTCAAATCCCTATATAATCAACTTTGTTTCCAACGCAAATCTACCTTAAGCAACCGACCAACGAGAGTTAATCTTCGTTAGACGTGAACACGGGAAACGTCTCCGTATTCTTAAGATTGCTGTACTAACCTTGACGCAAGCGTAAAGCGTTACTTCAAAGATAGCCGATGGTAATTTCTTAATGAGCTCTTGAGCTTCACTTAGAATCACGCAGTTTACAGGGTCAACTGTATATGGATTGAGCAAGAGATAAAAGGTGTCCCACATGAGGGAGACACTCCTCTTATATACTAGTTAGAGCAATATAAATAAATGACTCGGGGGGAGTCATGAGGCAGAGTCAAAAGGCGGTGTTAACCCGCAATGTTGACTCATATTTGGATCCGGGCGGATCCGTGATGAATCACGTGTACGGGCGCTACGAGTGTAGTGAGGATTCTCGAATTCCATCACATAGCCCCCCCAGCCGAAGTATGGTTGCGGACAAAACTTTATATCAAATCGCATTTTTGATCAGATCCGTCCAAAATTTGAGATTTAGAGGGAACATGGGGGTGGTTTATAGGTAAAATTTTCGTTTCAGAGAAATTGGGGTTACTCCTAACTTAGGGTTAAAAATCGCCAAATTTTGGGCCAAAAACCGAAAGTTTTTCATACTGGAAATGTGGACTATACAGGCTAAATAGTGCCCAATTTCACCTTCTTTTCCCATTCAGTCTGCGCAACTTCCATCTCTCGCTTCTGAACTCCACACAGCTTCACGGCAAACTCGGCCACTGCTCCTGTTGCTCCATGACGGTAAACACTTGCATAGCGATTTGCGCGCCGGAAGAATCACCGAATGGTGGGTAGTGGACAGGCAAGGAGAGCCTCTGCAACCAGGATCTTGGCTTTCTGCCACTGGCCATTTGACCGTTCGCGATAATACCGTTTGATCCAAGCCCAGAAATATTCAATTGGGTTCATCTCCGGGTGGAATTTCGGAAGAAAATGGCACACCATTCCGGGTGCGGCCTCAATTAACTGCGAAATTTATGTCAAGTGAGTGAATAAGTGATGGAAGAGCACAAACTAGTTCAAGCTGTGATTTTTCGCCTGCAAAGTCCAGTTGATGTGAGAGCAACCTGCGCATGCAACAATCTACCGGTCTCTCGTCTTCTTCCTCACTGTCGTTACCACCGTCGCCGAGCAGATCTGCCTCTTCCGTGGCAGAAGCGCCGTCCAGATGTGGTTTACGGGACTTCGATGCTTTGCATTCTTTGCATTCACCGATCAGCAGCTTACCATCCGTATTGGTTGTATAGCCGCGTTCAGCGAGAATGACCTTCATACCTTTCGGCAGGCCCTCGCATTGCTTGTATGGGTGGTTATCTGGAAGAGGCTTGTCGAAGACCATCTTTTGGACTTGTCCGCCACGGCCATGCGGGTTATCCTGGGGAATAACTGTGTCCTGCATCTCCGGAACCTTACCTCCGGGACCAACATTCATTTTTGTTGCCGTTAACGCGTTTTTGGCAAGGCTTCCATGGGCGGACGAGTTGTCAAACACCCAGTGGATGATAGTGTTGGGAAAAAGCCGACGCGCAATCATAATAGCCTTGGCCATCTGCCGGTATTTTCATTGATGTGCGACAGTAGATTATTCATGAACCACTTACTTGCGCAATCATCTGCTCCATGTTCCAGTATGTGTCGCCACCTGGCTTGTTGTCTGGATAAATGACAGTGGTTGAGCTCGTGAAAGCTAAGCGAAGTTCAGCTGCGAGTTTCTTGTTTTCGGCCACCATCTCGTCTGTAAGGTCAAGCAGCCCATAGCGCTCGCATAAAAAGGCGGAAATCATGATCAATCAACCACGACCCTTCTTCTTCAGGACCTGCTCGCCGGGCTTGAGCCAATAGTGGTTATTTTCGTAGTCGTTTGAATGAACTGTCGAGTCATCGTGAACAATGACCACATGCTCTTGCTCATTGTCACCAAGCTCCAGGAGGATTTCTGCCATATCGGGCTCGCTGTATTGCGCAAGGAATGGTTCGATAGCCTCCTTCTCGGCAAGATATTCCTTGCGCCGCTTTTTGGTATCCTTTCGTTCATGCCCATCCCAATATACACCCTTTGTGTGCTTCTTTCGGCGATAACCGAGTTTCCAAAGCCATCGCTGGCAATTTCGAATGGAGACAGTTTTCTTCTTGAGCGACAGAGAAGGCAGCAGCGTCTCATTCACGTGCTGCTGCAGCATTTTCGGGTTAACCTGAATACATTAGTCAGTTAATTTGCTTTGAATGATTTGATGTTCTGCTTCAGCTCACCGTCCCAACCTCCAGCGTGCGCAACCACCGCTGAACACCCATGTAGAATCCCTCATCGTCCAGAAGTCCATTCTGTTTCTCTCGCCGTCCTTGATGGCTTGGTTTAAGGGCACCATTTGCCTCGAAGAAACGAGCCTGGGTGCAAAGAACTCGCTGAAAAGCCGGGCCACGACCGTGATTTTTTGCGACCCGCAATGCTGCCCTCAAGCGTCCCATGCGAGGCATCCAGCAATAGAAATCAACCAAAGCTGCAAATAAAACTGTACTGCGGAAGTCTTTGGCCTTCCGAGCCTTCCCAAGAGAGTCTGCTGCAAGAAACCCAAGCTGCGCAGGCTCAAGCGGAGCCGCATCATCAAGAACATCAACCCACTCGATGATCTCGTCGGCAATGGCAATTGAGTCGATAGCTGCGTTTCCCTCGACCAAACGAGCCTCCATTTCCAACACCTCCGGAGACATCTCATCTTTGTCAGCAAGTTCTATTTCGTCAGCCGGCAATCTGTCACCTGAGTCCGAAGATTCCTCTTCCTCCTCGCGCAGATGAATAGATGCCGATGGGCCGGCAGAGGTAGACGCCGAAGGGGAGCCATCGCCATCGGCTTTGTGCCATTTAGCCATGGGAACGGCCACAGAGAGAGGCAATATTTCCAGAATTTCATCGGATGAGACAGACACCGCTCGAGCCCGTTTCTTGAACATGTCGCCGAGAGTTGGCTGTTTCGCGGCTGAATCTACTTTCGGTGGCTTCGGCTTGAGCGCGTCCATCTGCCTCTCATATTCAGCCTTCGAAATTCGGAGCACACCACTTTCGAAGCTTTCCCGAAGCTTCTTACGCTTCTTTTGTAATGTGCGCGTCGACTCGCCCCCAATAACATACGGGCCCCGTTTTTTACCTCATGAAAATCAAATTAGAATCACCCAACGAATAAGTTTAAAGGTGCACACCCTTCTTATTGTCCATCGGACCTGCCAGACGATACTCCACGCTACGCATCTCCGCGATCCGCCGTTTCTCCTCTGCCTTCTGTTTCTGCACAGCACGCTTCTCCATTCTCTCATCATATGTCATTGGAGGCGGCATTTTCTCCCACTCTTTCCACTCATCATCCTCCTCGGGCTCCAACTCGTAGGCAGATTCCCATGTCGCGGGGTCATCAATGTCACTCGAGTCACCGTCATCCGATGTCGATTCATGGCTCGGTTGAGAGGGAATATTGGCTGTGAATCTCCCAGTGCTGTTGCACTGTGCATGGGATGTCTGTCCGGGCTTTCTGGGCATGCTGGGTACAATGCAATGAGGTGGCACGCGCTGGCAGGGCAATTGATGGCGCGGCACAGCCACCGGTCCGGGTGATCCGCAATCAAAAACGCCAAATCCGAAGATGAAAAACATAAATTCATATTTTCAAAGTTTTGCTCCGGGAGATCGATAAAGAGCTTCTTATGTATCTATTCCTACAATTTACTTGACTTTCCGAGGAAAACTGAAGGGGTAGTAACGATTACCAAATTGGGTTTTTGCCTTGTCACGAAGTTCCGTCCGCAACCATACACTCTGGAAGATCAAATTTGGTACAAACCCGTAGGTAAAGAGTATGGTTGCAGCCATGACTTCGTGACAAACTTTTGTCCCAATTGGGAATGGCTACTGTGCCTCTAGTTTTAAATCATTCATCAAGATATTGTGTAGAGAGCACTAGATGAAGGCCCTCTACAGATCCCCTGGAGCGAAAGTGAAAAAAGTGAAAAAAATATTTTTCCCCACCGAGATTTTGCGTTTTCGGTTCGGGCCGGTCATAACCGGTGGCTGTGCTCCGCCATCAATCGCGCCCGACGTCTCCCTCTCGTTCCACACCATGCCACGGGTCGCCCAAACCGCCTCCCACCAGCACAGGGGCACCGGGGGGGATGTTTTCCCCGTCTCAGCCTACTCCTGGGAGTGCCGAAACAGAACCACGACAGCGGGGACAATCTGTGGGAGAGTGATACAGATTCTGACACGGAGGAAGACACCGACTATTTCGAGGCCTGGGATGCACAGCCCAAGCCGCAGACGTATGACGAGCGCGAAGAGAGACGGCTTGAGAGCGGGAGAAGGCCGCTGCCAAGCGCCGTGCCGCTGAGATGTGAAGTACCCGAGGGGTGGTGCTGGTCAAGGGCAAGGGCAAGCAGAAGGCTAAATAGGTACACTGAATTTCGATCGCTCCAGATTTTGCGTTTTTTTTCCCACGCTCCAATTTTTCTGAAACGAAAATTCTACCTACAAACTATACCTACTTTCGTGCCTAATCCTGAATCTAGAAGGCCCTGGGTCAAAATTACGGCTTGTCATGAAGTCTTGGCTGCAACCATACAAAAAATTCGGTACCATGATAGGTAATTGTACAAGGTCAAGAAAGTACTGCGAGCCGCAATAAATAATGTTCGCTGTACCGGAGCGTAGATGAGCAATAAAAAGTACGTATCAGAGAGCCATCCATCAACAGTCGATTCCGTTCCACGAAACATCACCGTCCTCCTCCGACATCACGCTGGTGTCGAGATCCTCCATATCCAAACCCTGCTCCATTAAGTACATGCGCAGGAATTGATCGGACGGCTCCGCAGCACAGAGATCGTCGTACCTGCAGTCGGGCAAGGGCCAGATCGTAATGTAGGTTGCACCCTTGCGTTCAGAGAAGAGGATCCGTTGAGCATTGCGTGAGATAAAGCAGGCACACACTTTAAAAATTTGATGAGCATCGTTATGGCAGTAAGCGAGAACAGATGGTTACCAAAATCCATCTCGTTCGCATAAACTTGATGACTCATCAACCGCTTCAGAGATTCGTAGCCACCGTAGAAGGCATTCTTCGAAGCACGATGAAGGAATTCCGTGTGCGACATATTAATTGGTGCACCCCAATTCCACTTCGAATGGAAGCCGCACTCTACAGAGTTCCGAATGCAATTAGCAACCCAATGCAGATAATAGGTATAAATCTTCTGCACAGCTGAGATGTACTCCTTGGCGGCCGCAATGGTTTGGAAAACGACATCGTTGAGGTCGCGTGAAGTGTAGCCACGAAAAAGGAAATACCGGGCATCAGAGTCCCGAGTTCCTTGAGACCCTGCTTGGGAAGTGACATAGGAATATGAAGTCCATCGCCGTTTCGTCGTGGGCTGTGGTTATTTCCGGCGCAGTGAATCGCTTGTCGAAACTGTCGAAGATGTGCTGCAGGTATGTGTCACGAATATGATAAACCGCGGTGCCGTAATTGATTTCGGGGACAATATCGTCCATGGTGGGAGTCCGAAGTGTGATACCTGGGCCTAACATGACGCGAAAGAGCAACCTGAGCGTCGGATCGCCTAAAATAGAGTCCAGGGCCAGCCACGGGTTGTTGATGTCAAACGTCGGAACCAATGCACATGCGTTTTTTTTTTTTTGAATCCGCATTTTATTCCCCTTTGTGCCTAAGGCATATGGTAGGATAAAGTCTGTCTAGTGTGCCGTACAATTGTATAGGTATTGGTCCGTGTGGTAGTTTATCGCGCTTGCTCGAAACTTTGCCGCACCGCGCAAGGCGGGGGCGAAGCGGAGATATCCGCGGTAGTATAGAAAGGGTCATTTCTACGGGTGGTGAGTAAGTGGGAACGTGAGGGTCATTACGATTGAGGCATGGGAAAGAAAGTGAGATAACGGAAATCTACCGAGTGTTGTTCGCGTCGTCCGGCAGCTCAACCTTTTTAAAATCTCCGTATACGGCGTGGAATCTGCCGGACTCTTGAATGTACGCGAACAATGCAGGGAGGAGTTTGAGGGTGTTGAGGAGATGCTTTGTGTACCGGGTGAGTCGTCCAACAGCGTGCAATCTCGTTCGAGCGGCTTGGTGGGCAGGGCAGAAGTGTAGGAAGTGGTCGACAGTCTCGTCGGCCATTCGGCAGCAGGGGCAGACGGGGGAGGGGGATTTGTTGAGGCGGTGGAGATGTTTGGCGAGGGGGGCGTGTTGTGATCGAAGTTGGAACAAGACAGCGGAGTTTTCGTGGAGTGGGGCAGTCAGCTTTCGGAATTTGCTGGACGGTAGCGCGGGATCCATGGCTTTGATCCGTGGGTAGCGTGGTGATCGTGTAAACTGCTTTGTCGCCGTCCGCTTCAGGAGCCGGAAATGGTTGTAGGGCCAGGGCGGATTTACCAAACGGTAGTCTCGTAAGGACCGCAAGCGGCCCTCCAAAACTACCCGTCTGCGCCGCGCGCTTGGCCGCTATGTCCGCCGCTTCGTTCCCGGGTATGTCGACATGCCCTGGTGTCCAATCTATTCGTAGCCTGAAATCAGGGTGTGCCTCGCGTGCCTTGTGATGCCTCCTGTGGAAGATGTCCCATATATGGTGGCCAGGCCCCGGTTTGCCACTCGTTGTTGTAGAGATTGCCGCCCTGTTGTCAATGCCCAATGGTAAGATCCCTTCTATCACCTCCTCCTCCTCCTCACGCAGACACTCCATCGCCAGCACCTCGCCTACGCCCTCAGCCTCGTACACTCCGTATCTCTTTGCCGTCCCCAACCGCGCTCCTTTCGTCCGCTTCACCACCCCGTCAACGCACAGAACCGCCGCCGCCCCAACGAAGCCGTCGATGAGCGAGCCGTCCGAGAACAGCTGCACTCTCGATGGCTCCGCAAGGGCCCACTCCTTCGCCTCCGTCTTGTTGGCAGCCACCCGCACGTCCAGAGGCGGCTTCCAGCCCGCTGCCCGTCGCGTCGCCGGTATCTCTTCCACTAGTGCTGTTTGACATCCCGATATGCGTTCATCAGGAAGTGTAGAGGATGCACATGCGTTGTCAACGGAAGGTGATGTACGACTCGGAATCGAAGGAGTAAAGCCGAAGGTGAACGGAAGATCCTCGGAAGAAATAGAGCCAAATTGAAGTGGAGGGTCGGATAAAATAGAACGTACACAATTCAACGTGGCTGATACTGGAAAGCCAGAAGGATCAGGGGACGACTCTGGAGTCTCAGACTCGTCAGAGGAGGTTGATTCGCGAGAGGAAGATGAGGAATTGGAGAATAGCGAGGCCCGAGGTGAGGGATCGCACTTTGGACGGGTAAGGCGTGTGCGGAGTCCACCATACGCGAAATCTAGCGTGCTCGGAAACTGACATGGAGCACGTGATTCCTGTATCCAGTGAATAAAATAAGTGCCACGGATGAAATGATGGAAGTGGGATACCTGAACTCGTTCTGGTCCGAGTCGGAAGTCCTTGTTGTATTTGCGAATCTCCTCGGGATTGCTACAGCTGTTCGGATAGAGAAGCTGGATGACCATAGCGGAGATAATAGAGAGATCAAGGAAGCAACGATAGAAGTACAAAACGGATGCAGACAGGGAAAGTGATGGCGAAAAAAATA
>JARGXW010000523.1:0-97883 GCA_029204085.1 Mycena sp. CBHHK59/15
CGAGCCCACATTTGAACGTTCGTCGTCCCTCCTCCCGTACTGCGTCTCTCAATTAATGCCCTGTCGCGTAGCAGCTGCTGCATGGCCCCAACCTAGGATCACGCGAACCTCACGCAACGCACGCGCCCCGCGTCTCGCCTTGCAGTATCAAACCCGATGCCGCTGACTGGACGGCCTCCATCTGGGTGCCCCAGCCCCGAACGAGCGATATTTCTTGGCGGCGCGCGCTGGAAGGGTTATCGCGCTGTCAGCCGAAGCGACGGACGCGCTGCGATCATGATGTGCAAGCCAGCGAGATGATGTGCGTGATTCATATATCTCTCCAAATTCCTTACTTATTTAATTTAGCAGCTACTCCGCTCCCCTCACCTGAGCTTACCGAGACAGCTTCGTCGCTATCCAGTGCTGCGAGCGCCCCTGGCTCCAGGGCCTTCGCTCCGGCCCATCACCCTCGTACCCGCAGGCACCCGACCTCTCCCCGGCGGTTGACTCGTGGTACGAGCACGCGCTCTGCGACTGGACACCCCGCTCTGCCCGGGCTCTTGGTTGACCTTGGAGTGCGGGAGTTTGAGAATGCGCGAACCGGTGCGCGTGGATGGAAGGGCGCGAGTGGAATCGCGCCCGGTGTCGCGGCCCCGGCGTTCGATCCGCACACCCACGGCCTCCAGAACGAGCACTTTGATGGCGACCTCTTCACCGAGCCATATTACGGCGAGATTCTACCGGTGCTTCGATACCAAGATGCCGCGACTATGTAGCGCGTGTTGTCTCATTTTTCACTGTGTCTTATTTTTTCCTGTATTCACACTTAGATACCAGCCTATTAACATGGTGGGGCTCTTAGCTATTTCGCACCAAGTTAGCCAATTCAACATTGAATTGAGAGGTATCTGTAGTCATAGAAGCTAAGATCACCAATTGACCATTTTTTGTAAAGCCACACCCGCAAATAAAACAGCACCGGAATCGGCTGCACGACATCGTGCACCCCTTGTTTGGGGGTATAGGGTGTATATATCGCACACTAGCTAGCCCCCTGCGTCATCGAAAGGGAACAAGCCGGTCCAGATCCGCCAATATGTCCCGAACTGCAGCCGTCCTGAGCGCGAAATATGGATTAATACTTAAAACCTCCGTAGCGACTCGTCGTTGCAGATCTTGCCTATGACACCGAGAGCGAGCAAAAATCGGTTAGCGGTCGGTGCCTGCTGTCTGGCCCGGCTCGCTAGAGAGATACTTCCTCAGTTTGAAAGAAACCTTGTTCGGATGCAGCAAGATTGTTGTACCTTTGGGGTCCTTGGGCGCCGTGGAGTAAGGCATCCCACAAATTTGGACACTGATATATGCCCTCCACTCGAGGTTGATACCCAAATTGATTTAATGTTCAGCTGTCCTGGAATTCTAACCTCACAAGGCTCACAACGGATCTTTACAAAAATTATCAAAGGCAACCACTCTGAACCTTTTAGAAAGGCAACTTTCATCAACCTAGACCGCATCTGTCAGGCACACTAGCCAACACACTATGGAAGTGCAGAAGGCCCAAGGCTGAACACTTGCTTTGAGGATGAGTGAGGAATAGAGGAGGAGAATGAGCACTGTATTGCTAGTGGAGATATGACCAGCTCAAGACTGGGGAACTACACTACTACAGGCAGGTATATATACTACTAGTCTCTACAGCTTTAGGCAGTGCTACAGCAATGCATCACAGCAATGCACAGTCCTACAGCATTGCACAGCTCTGCACAGTATACAGCTTTGTACAGCTTGTCTGGCTGTGTCTGTTGACAGCAGAGCTGTACAACAGCAGTATCTACTATACTAGGATGTCCATGTGACTACATAACTATGAGATAAATATGGAATAACTAGTGATAAGATAAGATAAAAGAACTGTTCATGACATTACCCCCTTCTCTAGGGTTGTGTCCACACAACTGGTCGATATGATTGCATCTTTCCATTCTCCCAGTTGTACAGATACCCTGGTAAACGAGGAGTGGTGGTGAAGTTTTCAACTGGCTTGTACATAAAGCGGACATTCTTGGGCTTAGGACGAGGAGCTGAAGGCTATCTTGCCATCTGCATGAGTAAAGTCTGATGCAGACACCCAACTATTCTCTTCATGAGGATAGCCTTTCCAATGCACAAGATATTAAAGCTTCCCTCTTTGAAGCCTTGAATCAAGCACTGCTTCCACTTCATACTCTTCATGGTCATCAACAAGGACAGGAGGAGGAGGAGGGGGTTTCTGCTGTGATGGGAATACTGGGGGTTTATAAGGCGAGAGGAGGGATTCATTGAAGACGGGATATTTTAACTTCCAAGATGCAGGTAAAGCAAGGCGATAGGATGATGTCCCAATCTTTTTTAGCACCTTGAATGGTCCATAGCGCTTGTCATCAAGTTTCTTAGCAGGACGGAGTGTGGTAATGTCAACTCCTTCAACATAGACCTTGTCCCCAACCTTGTACTCAACTGCATCAGTTCGCTTTCGATCATAGAACCGTTTCATTGTCTCAGCTGCTGCTTTCAATGATGATTCAGCCTCTTCTCGAGACTTCTTCATGATCTTGGAAAACTCCTCAGCATCAGGTGTTCTAACAGTCCCTTTGGGCTCAATTCCCTTCCATGGATGTTGTCCATAGTTGAGGTAGAATGGTGTGAATCCAGTAGCTGTGTGGATCTTGTCATTGTACGAAAACTCAGCAATGGCAAGCCATTCTGACCAATCGTCCTGACGATGATTGACAAAGATCCTCAAGTACTGCTCCAAGTCCTGGTTCACTCGTTCTGTCTGCCCATCGGTCTGAGGATGATATGCTGTAGAAATGTTCTGTTTGATGCCTAAGAGCTTGCACAAGTCCCTGCTGAAGTGCGAAGCAAACTGAGGTCCCCTGTCACTAATGAGCCGCTCTGATATGCCATGGTCTCTGAAAACACGATCTCTGTAGTGCTTGGCAAAGCCCATAGAGTTGATCTCCTGGTTGACTGCCTGGAACTTGGCAGCTTTAGAGAATCGATCCACAAAGACCAAGACCATATCATAGCCATGTGACATAGGAAGTGGTCCAATTAGGTCGACTGAGACAATCTGCCAGGGCCTAGTAGGTATTGTGTTTGGAGACAGTGGTGCAGGGGGTGCTTTGCGCCTTGGTTTGGTTCTTTGGCATGCTTCACACCCATCTACATAAGAACGAATGTCTGTCTGCAAACGAGGCCACCACCTTGAGCTTTGTTTCAGCTCATTCGACGCGTTCCATTGTTGCGTTCCTCGGCGCGACTCCCTTTCGGGGATTCGGTCCCGTATCCACGTGATCGCCAGCACATCAAGGACGTGCTGGCGCCGGAGCCGCTTTCCTCAGTCGTTGTCACTTCTATGTGCACGTCTGAGGTACGGACACTCTATATATTGTCCACACACTGTACTTACTATGGACTCAGAACCTCCCTGATGTCTGTTTCTTATTAGGTATAGTTTCTTCCCAATAGAGTCGTTGTCACTTCTATGTGCACGTCTGAGAACCTCCCTGATGTCTGTTTCTTATTAGCTGTGGGCTCTCGCCACCAACGATATCGCAGAACTCCGATCGGACATTCCGACCAGAGCCCAGCGCCTAGGCGACGTCGTTGGGAATACTGTTGAAGCCATGCTGGAATTTTCAGCTCCTTACCCGGGCGACGAACGCATATCATGGGCTGACGAACGCCGTGATGCCAAACGATTCCGTGTATTGCATGTGTCGGCTGAGAGCTACACCATCGAGGATGCGTGGTTTGACGAAGTGACGATTTTACCCCTCGAATATCTTCGCGTCCCGCAGTTCCACCTCGCCTCTTGGTATGCTCGTAAGCGTGCTCGCAATATCAGCCAGGAAAACTATACGTGCCTTAGTATCCATCGCATTCCAGTCGGAGAACTATTGGCTGATGCCATCCAGCAATACTTCGACGATATCAGCAAAGTCTTACCAACGCTCGCCGAAGTGGGCATTAGCCGGGTCCTCCGCGATCCGGAAGACTGCTATGGACCGGATACCTTCCTGGTTTCGATGCCGCACGGGAGATATGGACTCCACGAGCAAGTGCCCGAATCAGTACTGATGAACCAGAACTTGGACCTAGCCAATTGGGTTTTGCGACATCAGGAGAAAGCCCTGTTGCGTGAAAACACCCAAAGAACTGAGCTAATGAACACGCACCGGAATAGCTGGTTTGGCTCGCTGTTTGAACTGCGAAGCACTCTGCCGGATGGTGACTGGGTGATGCTGTGTAGCGGCGCTCAGATACCGGCAGACAGTTACAAAGGAATTACACGCACCGCGTCGACTCCGAAGCTACCTCAACGCGTGGTAGCCAAGCCACTCGTCATCGTGGTACTTGTGGAAGGGGAGCCAGTTCGCGCCCTCGTGGATTCTGGCTCTCTCGGAGACCTAATTTCGACAAATGTAACAGATCAGCTCAGACTAAAGCGCTCCGAACTCACTGAACCTATCACTTTGCAGTTGGCGGTACAAGGTTCTCGGTCCAAGATCAACCACTTTGTCAATATCAACTTCAAATATCAAGATATTCAGGAAGAACGCACTTTCTTCGTTGCAAACATCAGTGGATACGATATGATTTTGGGTACCTCCTGGTTATACCAGCACAAGGTCAGCATCGGTTTGAATCCTGCACGTGTTTGTGTAGGAAGCGCTGACGCCTTACCTCTAGAAGGGATTGCGACCGCTCGAATATTCGCAAACTCAACAACCTTGAAAGAGGATGTGCTCCAAGCTGCTCGCGAGGAGCTACTTGAATACGCGAGGCCTATATGTAAAACGGCAGAAGAGACCGTGAGTCGTCGTATTATTCTCAATGACTCGAGCGTTCAATCCTGGAAAGGACCCCAGGTGCAGCAGCAGAGGATTAGACGCCGGAGATGGCCCTGAATTATGAGTGCTTTATTGGCTCATTGGGAGTAAGTGCTCCATGCATAGTGAATTGATTTTAATACTCATCGTCTGAGAAAAACAGGTATTGGGACCCGTTTTTGCGATGATTGGTCCATATTCAGTTCTGTAGTAGTAAAATCGTTGCCTCCCGGTTCAGCACCCGCCTCGAAGAGGCCCAATCCCAGTCATCATGTCCTGGTGAAAATCACATTTTGGTCATTTTGTCTGAGTAATCTGTGATCTCCAATACCAAAATGCTCAGACAGCCAACAACAGGCCGATGATTGCCGTGGAGCAACACATAATTAAGCTGATTCAGCTGATTCAACCCAAAAGTCTGCTCTGTGAGTTCGACAATGACTGGGATTAGGCCTCTTCGAGGCGGGTGCTGAACCTTTAGGTGGATGCGCCAGTGAACTCGCCTCTTGCTTCTGATGACGAAACATTAATTATAATGTGCTACTATAATGTGTTACTACAAGATACAAGATAAATATTTGGGCTCATAACATAGCAAAGATGGTAGGTGTTCAACTTGTCCCGGTGCACGATCCCCCCTTAATGGCAGGTACAAGGGTGGGCTGCTAGTGCATAGTACTCACTCGGACAGAACTATATGTACTGTATTTATTTTTGAGCAATTCACCCACAAACTGCAAAAACCCGTCCGCAAATAGTTTCCGATCACAAGAGACGTCCCATACTATACGATAAGCAAGTTTCCCATTGGATCTTACAATTGTATTTGTGTTGTACTCAAATGATAAATACATAGGTATCGCATGCGCCACCAGTTTCCCAGTTTCTGGATTTCTGGGTCTATTAATCATCACGAAACACCGTGTGATGCCGGTGATGCTGATATACACCTTTAGTCGGAGTGATTGACATATATGCAGGCGCAAAATTGGGGGCTTCCCAAGGGGCGAGCGATCTCTGGATCGCGGACCCGAACATGGCACGTGAACGTAGGGCTCCCCACCGTAACCGTAAATACGATTTACGGTACGGTTGCGGGTGACCGTAAACCGTAACCGTAAGCCCTCCGGAGAGCGTGCAGAATTACGGTTGATTTACGGGTTGGTCGGAAAGTTTGCGAGGAAAGGGTCTGGTCATGATTGAAGGGTCAAGGCAGCTGCAGATAAGTGAGAAACAGCTGAATTCGGTGTCTCAGAGTTCACTAACCCTCATTTGACGCCGTTCTTCCGCCCGTATACGGTTCATACGGATCCCGGGACCCGTACCGTAACCGTACCGTAAAGGCAAAAAGTCGTCATTTTACGGGCCGTAATCGTACGGTCGTAACCGTATACAGTACGGTGGGGAGCCCTACGTGAACGTCGGCGCTAATCGGCCATCCGAACATCTCCGTCATTGCTCGTTCATTGCTTTCAGTTCTCTTCCAGTTGAGACTCTTAAATACACATAATTTACCAGGGTATACGCTTTAATGTGCCTATGAGGACCCTACCCACTCACGATCCTATTCTCTGTTGAGAAAGAGGTTTGTTTACAGAACCAAACAATTTCCTTATTTGGGGGGTAGGTCCCGTGGGAACCAGGTCCGCGATAAGGAGATCAACCGCCTCCTGGGGCTTCCAGTTATAAGCATAGATCCGAGTTCTCCTATTCTTTCACCTCGTTTGCTCAAGTTGCATGATGGTAATTCCCTGATCTCAAGTACACTGCATACTTTAAGCCAAATTTTCTTTTTGGATGTCGGAGTTTGAACATGTTGATCCGATCCCCAGTTAGTGGGCTCTGCCGGGAAGCGCGCTACAATTGTTATGGCGTAGAGCGAACTGGTGACGAGTCTAGAATGTAGCAAGAACCATCATGGAGACTTGGAAATATCGCCAATCACTCTGTCCGAGCAACGTCCGAATTTCGGATGTTGTCCGAAAGTCCCACGTCAACGGATACCGACCCGAACATCAAGCAGAAATGACTAATGACCAAAATTGAACTTAAGAGAATTGCATTGTGTTCTGTGAGTGAAACGAGCTAGCACGCAGGAATTCGAAGCAGAAGGAAGGTTGGAAAAATATGTTTCCATTTTCATTGCTTATTTTCTCTTTCCCCACTTGCTTTCTTGTGATGACCAATTCTGCATGACAAACAGATCAAAAATGATGGACGAAATCGATGTTCCCCTGGGTAGCCAAACCTAAAGGTTCAGCAATGACAGGGATTGGGCCTCTTCGAGGCAGGTGCTGAACCTGTAGAAGAGGGAACCAGAGGCTGAGTTAACCATTTGAAAAATTAGCAGCAATCACGATGTTCAAATACATGTTCACCAACTACACATCTGATAATGGATATCACTGCTCATAAATAGATGGTATGTACCTCAAGAACCAGAGCCAACTCGCTATCTGGATCTCTCGGTCCTCCTGGGGAGATTGAACACTCAAATCCCAGAGAACAACCGGAAGTGGTGGATATCATTTCGTTCAGAATTCTCCGGCTTTTTGCTCTGCCCGTCTTACATAGCTCTTCCCATAGTTCCTGTGAAATGCAGGTGCCCTCGAATGTGCATACCTCCCAGAGAATGCACTCTGAATACTGGGTCACCTGGCTAGGTTTATTCAACGGGACTCCAGAGCAGGGATGAAGGCTCAAATAATTTGAACTCAAATGCCTGGTTCACTCAGGCTTCAGTGGAAGACTTACAAAGAAAGGCCAGGATGTCGGACAACAGGCTGGGCACGAGATTCAGGTCTTACCACTGCTTACAGGGAATTTATCTGGAATCACGGGGCGATTCTGCACGGGTCCTGGCATTGATACAGGACTGACACAGCAATAGGCACAGTTGGAACAAAAATGGAACTGTACCTTCTGCAAATAGCATTAAAAGCTCCGTTGTTCTGTCACTGTGTCTTTGAACAGGCAGGAAGCAAGACAGAGATTCAAGTCGGGCCGCGGCTGAGTCGAAGCCGTTCAAGCCAGCCAGTTTTGAAACCGCGGACTTTTGTGATAGCTTGGAACACAAGCTGAGCTGTGGGAGCACTGCAGACCTTAATTTATCGTATTTCTTCTAAACAATTTTGAACCAGAACAAAAGCCAAATTTGTTGGGATCTGGTTCAAAATTGTTGGGTCAATGTCGGCACAAACCGGGGCCCGCTTTCGCAATGGTCCGAAATATCACTCCGGAATTCTCACGTCAACGGATGCTGGGCCGAACATAAGCATAAATGACTAACACTCAAAATTGAACCTGAGAGAATGCCTTTACCTCCTGCACATGAAATGGGTTCAAACGTAGGCAATGAAATTGGCAAGGGTATTAAAGAATATGGTCCCATTTTGATTGTTTATTTTTCTCCTTCCTTACTTGCTTTTCAATGTTTTCTGCAGTGACCAATTCTCTATGACTAAATCTTGTTTGTCCTTGTAGCAAAAATTGGGTGAAATCCAAGTTCCCCTGGGTAGCCAAACCTGGCTTTGGCAGTCCGCACGTTGGAGAGCTGGATTGGATCCTGCTTCTCGGCGCCTTCGTCATCGGACAAATCCCGACCGCAGTCGTCGCGCTCGTCGTCCACGTGTTCCATGGAGTCATCTTCATCGAAATCTAAGTCGTTGTAGAAAAAGTCGAAGTCGTCGGCGCTGTCCATGGCGTAGGCGGAGCTCGCACAAGGGAGCGCGTCAATTAGCGGCGGATCAAATATCTTATCGCGCTATCAGCTGATTATCAATTGTTACACGGTGTTACGGATGTGACCAAAAGATAGCGATCGCATGGTTACTATGGTTGCAGCCAAGACTTCGTGACAAACTTTTGTCCCAATTTGGGAATGGCTACTGTGCCTCTAGTTTTAAATCATTCATCAAGTTATTGTGTAGAGAGCACTAGATGAAGGCCCTCTACAGATCCCCCGGAGCGAAAGTGAAAAAAGTGAAAAAATATTTTTCCCCACCGAGATTTTGCGTTTTCGGTTCGGGCCGGTCATAACCGGTGGCTGTGCTCCGCCATCAATCGCGCCCGACGTCTCCCTCTCGTTCCACACCATACCACGGGTCGCCCAAACCGCCTCCCACCAGCACAGGGGCACCGGGGGATGTTTTCCCCGTCTCAACCTACTCCTGGGAGTGCCGAAACAGAACCAGACGACAGCGGGGACAATCTGTGGGAGAGTGATACAGATTCTGACACGGAGGAAGACACCGACTATTTTGAGGCCTGGGATGCAGAGCCAAAGCCGCAGACGTATGACGAGCACGAAGAGAGAAGTTCCACCCTGAGATGAATCCTATCGAATATTTCTGGGCTTGGGTGAAGCGGTCCTGCCATTAACCCGCGGCATTTTGTACTTTGGTTCCTCTGCCCCCGTCGAGCTTATGAATTACAACTCCCGCATCGGACCAGGCATACGCTACTGTGCGTCGGGCTCTCGTTGGCCCATTCCGCTCTCCATCTCACATAATGTACCATTTCATTCAATTCATATGTCACAGGTCACAGGGCCCTTTTTATACGAAAATTTTTGGGGTGTCACAGGCATTTTTGAGGAGGTTCGAATCTTCAAAACATGTCACAAAATTGGCGGAAAATGGCCCCAAAAAATCAATTTTTAATCCTACCTACCTACCTACCTACCTTCCGCCTAGGCGGCGGCGCGTGTGGTGATCAGCGCCGCGGCGTTCACACGCAATGCCATTTTTGACGTGAGCGGAAGTAAATCGGCATTGACAGCTCACCGCTTTGCTTTGCTAGTCCCCTCCTCTCATGCATGGCTCGTGAACTGAGTATTAGGCTGCAACGATACAAATGTGAGGTCTCTTACCTCCGTCTGATTCAAATCTGACATGCCGCCGTTGGCGTGCCGGCACGAAGTCAAAGAAGCTGTGACGTGGAAAAAAAGGGTGTGCTTGGCTTTGTGATGCATGAGCGTCTGATCCTAACATGAGGCGGCAGAAAGCCACGTATTAATATTTTTTTCTCAAAAAAAAAATTCTCATCGTCTTAAACGCGTTTTCGAGGCATTTGGAATGTTTGTCCGAAAAGTGAAATAAGGGGTCCCAGACCCTCCCTACCCTATGAGGCTGTGTCTCGGCATCTTCCGGTGGCTGCCCCTTGCGCTGTGGGCCCAGTGTGGGGACGCACGGAACTGGCCAGATAGATGGAATTTCCGTGAGATATTCTATCCGCTCGACATGGGTGCGCGTATCACTGGTAAAATTCATAGTGATGATGCAGACCATTGAAGAAATGTGGGCATCTAGCCGAGGATGTATGGTTGCAGACGGAACTTCGTGACAAACTTTTGTCCTGATTTGGGAATTGCTACTGTTCCTCTAGTTTTAACTCAGGCATCAAGTTATTGTGTAAATAGCACTATAAGATGGCCCTCTACAGATCCCCCGGAGCGAAAGTTTAAAAAGTGTAAATATATTTTTTCCCACCGAGATTTTGCGTTTTCGGTTCGGGCCGGTCATAACCGGTGGCGGTGCTCCGCCATCAATCACGCCCGACGTCTTCCTCTCGCTCCACACCATGCCGCGGGTTGCCCAGACCGCCTCTCACCAGCACAGGGGCACCGGGGGGATGTTTGCCCCGTCTCAGACTATCCCCGGGAACGCCAAAACTGAACCAGACGACAACGGGGACAATATGGTTCCGGGAGTGTTCTAACGGAACTTGGCAAAAGGCCAAGGACCTTGTTGATGAGGGACTTCGGTTCTGCCCCCTCCCAACCATCTGCCGGTTCTATCGACGTGCTCATCGCTATGCCAGTGTCTATCGCCTGGGTGCCACAGGACCGATCACCGAGTTTGCCGTCAAGACATACCGGTCGCACCGCGGAGTGCGTGCAACTGAATTGGCTGATGCAACGGCGAAGTGGAACGCCAAGGCAAAGGCAATGTCACGAGGGGTGGTGCCGGTCAAGGGCAAGGGCAAGCGGAAGGCTAAATAGGTACACTAAATTTCCAAAATTCTCGCTCCAGATTTTGCGTTTTTTTTCCCACGCTATGAGACGCCCCAATTTTTTTGAAACGAAAATTTTACACACAAACTATACCTACTTTCATGCCTAATCCTGAATCTAGAAGGCCCTGGGTCAAAATTGCGGCTTGTCATGAAGTTTTGGCTGCAACCATACGAGAAATGAAAACGAATCAATGCAATGCCGGATGATGGCCGGGGATAACAACGTCACAGATCACACTTTCGTCACCACGCTCCGATCAGGCCCGGTCGTCGCCTTGGCGCTCGCCAATCACCCATCGAACGACGGCTCGGAGTTGGGCTCAGAATCCATCGAGGGCCTTCGTTCAAAAAATTCAGAGAAAAGTGACATTATATATGTATACTGGAACCCGCGGCCATCAACCGGCATCCCAATACATTCGGTGCGCTCAGAGTAGAATTCTGCGGCCGGTCGCAGACGCAGAAGGTCATGTGCCAGTGACCATCGGGTCACGGTTGGTAGTTGTTTAGCTCTGTATACCAAAATGTGCTTTAGATACGATTTGGTTAATAATTTGGGAATGCACTGTCTGTCGGCCCATTGGTGAAGCAGGGGGTGGAAAGAACGGTATCGGGGGCATTCACGACGATAACAATTGATTTTGTTGTGCAGCACGAGGCCTTATAAACGGAGCGGGACAAATATTGTGACGAGCGGTCATGGCACATGACCTTCTGCGTCTGCGGCCGGCCGCAGAATTCTACTCTGAGCGCACCTATTCATTTTCGTTTTCGTTTCTCGTACATACCCCATCTAGGGCTGTGCACCGTGCCCGTCACGGGCACGGCGTCGGCCAAACAGACAACACTAAAGGCCAGATCACACTGAAGTCAACAAGACCACGGTATGGATTCAGCGATGAGCGGTGGGCAGACGCGGGCTACAGACAGGAAGACGGCAAAGGACAAGGTACGACTGCGTACTATGTAAGCGGCATGATCGGTGTGGTAAACTGGACAGGTTTACAGAAATGTTCTTTGTAAACTTAGCTGTGGAAACGACCGCATTACTTGTTACATAGTGCTATTTTCGGTGTTGATCTGCAAACAGCTCCACTGACCTCATGTAATTTTATACTTTGCAGTATCCTTCAGGGAAAAGGAGCAACTTTATGTATACTCCCAGCCATAAAGAGCTTACGGTGACATTGCAATACTTGAAGCAACTCCTTGCGATAGGTATGGAGGATTGTGCTACAAGAAACGTGTAACAGTCACTGAGGCATCGAAATTGAACATGGGGTTGTCGCTTGGTGTCGGTGTAGTGTCGTCGAACATGTCGGTATCGGGCTCGCGGCGCGATGCGTACAAGATAAAAGTGCGTTCCTCCATGCTGGTAAGCTGGATGAAACGAATGACGTTAGAGCCCGCCTGGATGCAGTGTGTCACATCAAGAGGTAAGGTGGGATCCTGCGCAACCGAGAAACGGCCATGAGAACGAAATACATAATGCGAGCAGAAGCACCAACTATATCGTACGGTAACCAGGTCTTCCCCTGGATTCCTTCCTTATTTATATCAATGAGGAGTGTCCCGTCCTGCGGCCATGCCGTCTCCAGTCCAGCGACAGCTGTAGCCATCCCCTCAGGTGTAGGATCGGTGGTTATCAGCGAGCTGTACAGGGCGCTGGCGGCGGCCGTAGGAAGACACAAAAGAACGACGCAGAGTTTGGCTTTAGTAGATTTTTCGTGTGCAGCCGACGTAGATGACGATCTATACGTACACACGATAATCAGTCAACATCAGAAGGCTAGATCAGTCAAGCGCGCACGTCGGTAGAAGATCCCAGGCAGCAGCGAACTCGGGATCGACAACGAACTTGGCCTCGAGGATTTTGGAAGCGCTGGCCCCGACCTTGACGAACCATAGGCCGGGCACATTTCTACAAGGGTTCGGAGCAGGCAGGGCCCTAACAGAGTAGCGAATACTGTCTGAAGGTGGGTATTGCAAGTCCAGCGAGTCTTCATCCTCGCAACCCTGACCAGAAGGACGGACGCTGGGCCGCCGCCCATGGATGCTTAATGGAAAGCCCGCAGACCCAGCCGACATATTGGCTCCCTCCGCATCGTTATGACACAACTCAGAAAGGTTGTTACCATGTGGGACTTGCCCATCCATCTCTTCGAGCTTCAAATCCGGTAGTGAGTCAACACATGAACGTAGCACTTCGTAAAAACTCACAGGCCTGAGTAACGGAACACCCAATTGAGGCCCATGGGAACTGCGCAGAACGGTCCAGCAACGGTCAATGTGACGGTCAAGCTGGGCGCAGTCTGTACTAAATATCCTAGCATCCGTCCCGAGAATGTCATAGCAAGCATGCACCTGCGCTCGCGTCTGGAAATCCATTAAGTTAGGCGGAGCACAGCCTTTGAGACACATTGCCAGCCTTGTTTTTTAACGCTAGCGATATCTCTTTAACATTTCTGTGCTCGAATCCTCTCCTGTAATCCGATGGCACTAGCCGGAGAAATATTCCTGGGGGATTGTAAGATGTGGATCCTTGGGAGGAAAAGAAAAACTCGCTGAGTTCCTCCTTTGACCAGGAGACGTTCGTCGTGGTTGCCTGGCACCGCACTTCGACTGGCGGTCAAACTGGTGGCGCAATATTGGCATTGAACTGTTGGTGTGCCCCTCCAGAATGAATTTCCGGAGTATTAAAGAACTTGTCGTTGTCGCGTGGAATTGAAGGTGCTGTTATTATACCGTCATTATGTTGGGATGAGACAGCCGCAAGTCTGGCCTAGCATGAGCAAACATTGAATCAAATTCTGAAGATCACCCATGTACGTCCTACAAATGCGCTCTGCGTCCTTAAGTAAGCTTACTGCTACCGAGCCCAAGGGTGGGTTGATGTGGCCACCACCCCGGAGCTCCATCGCCTTCAGTCGAAAACCGCCGCAGATTGATAACATTTGCGATCTAAATTGCTTGGCCATCACATCTCGTCTAACAGGGCTTTTCCATGAAGGTAGATACCACCAGTGAAAAACTCACTGGCAAAAGCCGCTTCTAGGGCACATTTGACAGTCCTTGAAAGGTGCACGTGAGATGGAGAAATATAAGAGAAAGGATCGGATCGTACACTGGGCATCTCACTGCGAGGGTGGAGCGGCACCAGTTGCTGCTCGGGCGAGCGACCTGAGTCAGCGGAAGAGGTTGTAGGTTGACTGGGAGGGGCGGGCTCCAGATCCAAAATTGCGGGGGTCAGGGACATGCTGGGGGAACTCAGAGAGGGTCGCCATTCACCGGCCCATCTCTGACGTGGCTACCCGGCGCGCACGGACCACATGAATGAAGTTCGGCGAGTTTTTTTCGTCGGAAAATCCACTTGTCTGCGGTACATTGGGAAATATGGTTTGGTCGAATTCTCCTCAGTAGGAAGAGTTCACCACATTATACATGAATAAAGGTGGATTTGAGCAGTCTGCAGACTCTTTGCAAAACAAGCGGATCTTTTCAAAATGATGACCGGTTTTGCCTTCACGTGGGTCGACTGTCAGCTGCCAACACACGACGCCCCGAGACCGTGGGAACAGGTGGGAACCGCCCATTTGTAAGCCCGCATTTCACATTGGCGGCACCAATTTCGGCAAATAGTCGGCAGGACTGGTGTACGTGTTGACATTTATTTATTAATATTATTGATCGGGGTCTCCCCAAATTGGAACTAACACCTGCCGCTCCCATATATAGTAACCGAGCAGATGCAGTGATGGCATCACTTGTTCGCATCCGGTCGGTTCGAAACGAGCCGCGGGGCTTACTCCCCGGTAATACTCTCCGCTATATTCTGCCTTTTGTCTTAGCCCTCACCAGAGCTCCCGGCGGGCTCTGCCGGGCGCTGTCGTCCCGATTCGGAAGGCCCATCAACTGGGCCTCGACCCATCGGCCCGCCCCTCGCGGAACTCCCCGTGCCGCTGGTTCCGCGTGATGTTGCCGCGCCATCGCGTGATCGCTGTCGTCACACGCCCGCCGCCGCTCGCTTCCTCGACTCCCACTACCCAACGCACCGACACCCCACAGGACTCCACGCCGTCGTCCCGTGTCCCTTTCCCCCACCGAGCCGTGCTCCCGCCTCCTTGTCACGGGTGTGATCGCTGCTGTCACACGCCGCCGCCGCCACCTCCAGCGCCTCCGTACATAGCCACTAGACGCTATCCCGGTTGCGCAGTTTGATGGCCGTGACGGCCGATCTCCCACGTCTCGCTTAGGACTTCGACACATGTTTACAAGGCCTCCCGCCTACCTCCCGCCGACTTCTTCGTCGTCGTTGAGCCTGTCGACCTCGGAGTTGCCGATGATATGTATTCTAAAAGAAAAGAAAATGAAGAGAAAAATCCTAATTTGAATGAAAATTGAATATTTGGTGGCATCATCACGCTGTCACATCAGCTGCTATTGTGACAGAGCGCGCATTCCTTCCAGCATCAGTCTTCTGTGTCACCCGTCTTCTTCGACGCGTCTCGCGACTTTGTGATGGAAGAAACGCGAAAATGTGGCAAATGCCGTCAAGAGAAGGAGCTTACAGCTGAAAATTGGAAGGCTAAATTTGGCGGAGGGGGGCTTCACGCCCGATGTCCCTATAATATCGGACTTTCTGGGTGAAACTCCAACACTCCTCCTCACCGAGAAGTCCATCTCCTCCTCGAATGGAATCCCCTCAGCGAACTCCCATCTGTTCGCGGAAAGTTGCAAATAGAGGGAAAGGTAAGGATTTGGTGAAAGAGTCTGCAATGTTGGCTTTGGTAGGAACATCTTTGAATACAACATCCTCGGCTTCCACGCGTTCACGTGTATAGTGATATTGCACGTCAAAATGTTTGGATCGGGCATGAAAAGAAGGATCCTCTGTAAGGATACGTGCACCACGATTGTCGATATGAATGGGTGTAGGATTCCTTTGGGTGAAATTCAATGCTTTAAGCACAGCTCGGAGCCATACTGCCTCTTTTGTGGCAAAGCAAGCAGCAATATATTCGGCTTCACATGATGAAGTCGAAACTGTCGGTTGTTTCTTCGACATCCAAGAAATGAGGCCAGACCCGAGGGAAAAACAATAGCCCGAAATGGATTTTCGGGAGTCCGGACAATTCACATAGTCGGAATCTAATCCGGCATAAGCCAGCAACGGCCTCGGCTAATGAGCCGAAGTTCCTCCCACGTCCGAGGGAATGACAGGTATGGAATGGAAGCTCCTATGAGCCAACAGTCCTGGGAGCCCTTTTTGGCCTTCGAATCTACCTCACCTTACTAACCCAGAATATTTTTCATGCCTTACTAACTTTTATTAGACACAGTATACGGCTAGGCTGCAAACTGAGGATATACAAGATGGAGTGCACACATAGATCTGGCTTGATATAGAGCATCAGCAGCTTGCTGGCGAGCAGTGCGAGTGGGCATTTCAAGAAGGAAGCAATGATAACCTGGCGATAACCCCCGGGCCTTTAAAGCATCAACGCGCACTGCGCGTACAAGAGCCACATGACCGCATAATCTTGATCTCCGTTATGTGCCGAAGCCAAGCAGAAGCTGCCGAACTCTCATTTCGCTCATTTCGACATCAAGATCAGAGTTGAATTTCATTTCGGGCGCTCGAGGACATGAAATAGAAACGAAATGAAGTCGAAATGAGCTCGAAATCTGAGGTTTGAAAGTCCCTATTTGCGCGACTCCCAATGGGAGCCGGGATGGATTTGGGAATTCGAGATATCGTCACTCCAACCTTTAAATCGTTTCAGATATTACTTTCAATACGGCTGCTCGAGCTTCTTCATAATACCCTCGAGCACTCCCGCTCTGACTCCAAAATCGTCCCCCCGCTGCTTTATGAAGCCCAACACCTTTCTGATTTTGAACAGCTGGGTGGATACATTAATCATAGTAAAGCTGGACAATGCACAACTAACTAACCTTAATGGCTACTGGACTGATTTTCGAGGATTGCATCTGGGTGAACAACTTACTCATGGCGTCCGCTTCCGTTGAAGTCAGGTCTCGAGGCGTCCACTGAATGGCGCCTGATTGATTTTGACGTGACTTCGTGAAGAATGTCTTCTGCAATTTGCAGCGCCAGCCCCTCACTTTCTTCGCCTCGGGAGTCGACGCTGTGAGAGATAAGCAAAATGCTTGGGGCCTTATACAAACAACTCGCCTGGCCTCAAAGTTTTCCTCGAGTTGATCTTCGGCACAAACGAGTTGTGCAGTGTCGTCAAGCAATGCTCAACCAGCTGGGGACGCTCAGCCTCGGAATCTCCAGGAACCAGTGCCCCGATAATGTCGTAGCAATCACGAACTTGAACGCTTGTCTACACAATCTATCAGTCAGCAATACACAGGATGCGCCGTGGACTAGCCTTATCCAGGAACGCTTCTGATATCTCATTTGCCACTCGACGCTCCAATCTTGTTCCACGGTAACCCGATGGCACCTTACATAGCAATGTTTCTGAAATATCACAGTAAATCGAACGTGGTACAAAAAAAACAAATGAAAAAAGAGAGGCACCAACATCCTCCTTCGACCAGGCAATGTCCGTCGTTGTTGCTCTGTGTCCAGGCGAAACTGGTGGTCCAGCGCTTGGCGGGGTAGCGTCGCCTCCCCTAGGTGCTAGTGAAATATTGTGCTGTTGTTGGGGTGTCAATGAGGTGGCTTCGAGGATGCCCTGTTCGTGTGCTCCGCGACCAGGCTGGGCGATCATATTTCAGAAGACAGGAGGCTCCATGCTACTAGCTAGCCTTTTATAACATACTTATGGTGCGCATCACCTAGCTGCCGCCACCAAAATTTAGTGGCCAAATTGGCCGGAGAAAAAAATTTCAATTAAGTGTACCTCTGAGTGGATTCCGGAGCCTACTTTGTACATTATATTCACCCTCGGCGGTCCGCAACAGCGTGTTTACAGCGTGTATCGTTTGATCTGATGGCGGCAAACGATAATCAAATCTCGATTAGATTAATTCCGCTTACTGTAAACATCGACGCTTTGCTTGTCAGCCGCATGAATCTCAACCCTGGAGGGAAACAAGCACACATGTGCAATGGTTGGTGGATGGATGGCAGTGTTCGCAAGGTCTAGAAGATGGATTATGCTGCAGATCATCCAGGATTTCCAGGCGAGCCAAAGGGGATGAACACAATTCTAGAAGAACGTGGCCTTTGGCCCTCGGGAAGATTCGTGAAGGAGTGCAATAAAGGGCTGCACACTGCGGCCCGTGATTGAGGCTGTTGGAATTGCAGCCTGACATCCTCGAGCAACAGTCAATGGTGGCAGAAAAAATCGAAGCAGCAGGTCATCTACCCCCAAATATCACTGCGAGTTGAACTTTATCGAGTTCTTCTGGGGCGCCATCAAGAAATACCTCCGTGACCACTGTGACTACAGTTACGAGGGGTTGAAAACAAACATGCCGGCTGCACTTCCCTCCGTTCAACTCTCCGTGATTCGCAAATGGGAGCATCACATGATTCGTTGGATGGAGCTTATCGCAATAACTTGGGGCCGAAAGAGGCTCAACGGGTGGTTCGTGCCTTCAGTTCGACTAAATACACCTCCCACCGTCGTGTTTTCGAGCGCGCTGCATGGCAGTTCGACCAGTAGAACTCTCCTGTAATTTAGCGTCATTTTAAGCCTACTTACGACTCTGACGACCGATTTTTGAATATATTCGAGAATGTGGCCAAATTGGGTCTGGAAGAAATTTCGAGCTCACTCAGTTTTGATCCAATCGAAAATCCCTCTAGCAGTTATCTTCCTACACTCAAAAGGAACACTTCTACTAGACGGATAAGAAATATATGTTTTTTTGAGCCCGGAAATTTTCAAGCACGTGGTGGTGGCAGCTAGGTGATGCGCACCATACACAATACATTCGGCCCTTGCCGAACTCCGGTTCGCCGTGTACACGAATTGATTAACTTTTATGGCTAGGATCACGGGCCGCAATTGGGGCAGTATAGCGATCACGCGTCACGCCCCCTCGAATTGAAAGTGGGTCGGGTCCAGCTTCCATTCCATATTAATATGGAATGGAAGTGAAGTTCCTCCCACGTCCGAGGGAATGACAGGTATGGAATGGAGCTCCTACGAGCTAACTACACCGCCAATGGTCACACACGTGGTCACAGCCTGGACTTGACGTGCGCCCCAGACGTCGGTGGAGACTGGCGACCAGCTGGGATTACCCTAATCTCGAATCCAGATGTTAGGGCGGTGCGGGGATAAGCGGACTTTCAAATTTGAGGCAGAAAATGATGAGAAAACAGAACCGGGATCACCGCCCTAACCAGTCAACCACAATCAAATTTTCATCAAAATCTGCCTCAGCGACATCTGAACATCCCCGGTTGGATTTCTGCCCCGCGAGCGCAGCGAGCAGAACTGCCCTATAAACGGATGGGAACGAGACTAGGATTACCCTAGACTCCAGCTTCTATCGCAAATGGGTCCAGCATGGGACCACCCCCACGTGGTAGCCAGCTTTTGGCGCAGATGGTTCACAGCTCGGCCGGCTCAGCTTGTACATACTAGCTTTTCAGAATCCTGGCTCAGTAGACCTTATTAGTTGACTCAAAGCTGCTAGGACAATGCGTGGCTCTCCCCATAACCTACCACGTCTTCCTCCATCGTTCCTCCCGTCCATCTGCAGCGGTTCAATGCATTTCAAAAGGCTGCAGGATATGAATCCGAACAGCCCACCAGATACCAGCAATTATTGATTTTTTTTGGATTTACCAGGCATCTGGTAGGCTCGTGACCAACCGCTTCGCTATCATGTGGCTACGCTTTTCGCGGTTGGCGAAGCGGCTGATGTCTGGGCAACATTTTGGCTGAGCCCGCCAAATGTGATTTTGTACTTAGAATTACAGCTCTTTGCGGAACTTAGGGCGCGGACACTTTTTTTCCATTTTGAGTCATTTTTGATCGTTTTCAGTATTTTGCTCTTTACGGGCTCAATTCTCAATCTACCGCCCATATCTAATTTACGTTCGATTTCTGGGGTAAATCCGCATCTAGCTACTTCCTCAGATCATCGATTCATCGATGTTGAGGCCTTTACTACAGGAGCAGGCCATTTTAGCGTTGGCGGCCCCCAGTTCAGCAACGGGGACCTCGAAGGTACTTATCATTATTTCGGAGCTCTATGCTATGTAAATGAAAAGTGTCACGTCGTCTGATTGCGCAGAATGCACCCAGGGACGAGGTAATTCGCGTATTTCTGGTAGAAACCAGCTTTTTGACATACCAAGCAAACCAGGGCTGTTCCCTTGTGCTCTGTGCGTGAATATTCACAGCCTCGGAGTACAGCCCACTGTTCGGTCCTCCGAAGAGGTTTACGTCGAGACTTTTGATTTTTTTGACCAGACGCGTTGTCGCGACGCGTTTCGCGTATGTCACACCACGTGGTAACTTGTAACACGTCGCTTTTCTTCGCTCTCTCCTTCGATGGGCTTCACCAGTGGCAGCCAGGGGACCGGTGCTCGTACTCGGAGAGCAGCCACACGCTCCATGGACGCTTCCGACCCCAACACAGCCTCCAGCATGGTGGGACTTCTGTCGTGCTCTCGGGACTTTGAAGATGGTGATGGCACTTTGTTCCCAGTCCCGGAGATGACATTGATGATGATGAAGTGACAGCCGCAGACAACCCCTCGGTCCAGGAGCGTGGTAACAAGCGTGGCGCAAGCACGGTTGAGCTGTCCGACAGTTCCGAATCAGAGAAGCCGCCAAAGAAGCGGGCAGCGCCGAAGGGGAGGGGCCGAGTAAAGAAGGGAAAAAACACCGCAGGTGCGTAAACCGTACCTTCTTTGACACCTCGAACTCAACCCTATGCCATCTGCCGTCTCAAGACTCCGATTCTGACCTTCCGAAATCCCGGAAGAAAAGCCCGAAAAAGAAAGCGAAGGGCAAGCAGGTTGCGGAGGAAGACCCCGAGAACCAAAGTGCGTCCTTTGCGCGCAGTTCCTTACCTTCAATTGATGGGCATGGTAGAGCTGGTGCTTCTTATTCCTCAAGCGGACGGCGAGGGCAATCAACGCGAGAATGTCACCCGTGCGACAGACTTCGATGAGGCTCTGGATTTGATTTACACCACTATCAGCTGTGCTGACGTCGGTAAAAAGCCCAAGCTCTCGTACAAGTTAGCGAATGCTACGGCGAAAGAAGCTGCGATCAGCCTTGCGTCCGTTACGGATTGGGAGGGTTTGGTCGCTGAGGTCACAGCCGCAGAGAAGAAGAAGAAGAGTTCGGTTGCGGCCAACATCTTAGTCACTGAGCAGGTGAGCTTTTGTTCCTCCAGGTTTGCTTGATGCGTTGCACAACACGCAACAGCATATTCAAGCTGATAGCAATTTGAGTGGACGATTTGTGCAGGGTGAAGGCCTGGTAGATGACGGCCTCCTTCAGGTCCTTAGAGTACTGTTTCCGTAGCGGGACGAGCTTTTTGAGACGAGGCATGTTGCGGAGGGACGAAAGAGCGCAGAAAAGCGACGTGTTACAAGTTACCACGTGGTGTGACATACGCGAAACGCGTCGCGACAACGCGTCTGGTCAAAAAAATCAAAAGTCTCGACGTAAACCTCTTCTGAGGACCGAACAGTGGGCTGTACTCCGAGGCTGTGAATATTCACGCACAGAGCACAAGGGAAACTGGTTTGCTTGGTATGTCAAAAAGCTGGTTTCTACCAGAAATACGCGAATTACCTCGTCCCTGGGTGCATTCTGCGCAATCAGACGACGTGACACTTTTCATTTACATAGCATAGAGCTCCTAAATAATGATAAGTACCTTCGAGGTCCCCGTTGCTGAACTGGGGGCCACCAACGCTAAAATGGCCTGCTCCTGTAGTAAAGGCCTCAACATCGATGAATCGATGATCTGAGGACGTAGATAGATGCGGATTTACCCCAGAAATCGAACGTAAATTAGATATGGGCGGTAGATTGAGAATTGAGCCCGTAAAGAGCAAAATACTGAAAACGATCAAAAATGACTCAAAATGGAAAAAAAGTGTCCGCGCCCTAAGTTCCGCAAAGAGCTGTAATGTTGCCGCGACTTGCGACTTGAACCTCCCAAGTCGACTTTTGAAGTCGACTTGGAACGAGTCAAGTCGAGTCACGTGTACGCCTTGATGCGACTCGCGAGTCGGCGCAAGTCGACTCGAGGTGACTTGAAGCCACTTGAGTCGATAGAGAAAAATTGAAAATACTCTAATCATTATTTATGGGCCACTAGCAGCTGATATAACGCTCTGGGAGCCTTTCCGAGTCACGAATACTGTTTCTTTCACTACTACCACACAGTTTAGTGTTTATCCGAAGGTTTCAACGGTTCTGCCGCCATAATACCGCCCAAGATATTCCTAAGCAATGTCTACCAGCTCAATTTGTTTGCGGGTCGCTGTTTGTTGCAATCTGTGGGAAATGAGCAACGAAATGGTGGGACACGCATAATTTCCGACTTGCATTGGTTTGTCCTTGCAACTGAACTCGCAAATTCACAAGATGAGCAAGACACCTCACCCTCGACGTCCAGCGAGTGCAAGAAACCTGGCCAAAAATCTGGTTGGATGCATTATCGACTGCGTGGCCATCAAGATTTTGCCCGGCTGATCGCGTGCGATTCTGGTGAAGATGAGTGCACGTGTGATCCCCTGAGGCGGCAATTAAATATATGCACCTGTATCGAGGATGTGTGGACGTTGACTTCGCTCACCTGCAACTGGCATTAGACGAGATTAAAACTGTGGCACCATAACACTTACCTAGATTGTGCTGCCTGCAGGCGAAGTCCAGGCATCACTCTGAACTTGTCCGATCAACAACTGATCGGACACGTTCAGAGCGCGTCTCCGGTTTGACGGGCCGATCACTAATGACGCACTAAGGAAGAAAAAATACCATTTCTCCGTATTTTTGTCTCCGACCCCATGTCATCTCTGCCGCACCTCGATAACTGAGCAAAACGTGATAAATTTAACGGCCCGCACGTCCCAGTCCCCTCCGCACTCTACGTGGCGCCTCCGCCTTTCGAGAAATGTCCAAATCAAAAAGATAACGAAGAAGGTAGAAATCATGGTGTCGTAAGTAGGGATTGAGAAAAAAGGATTGGCATTGATCCAAAACATGTTCCGATGTCCAGGTAGTATCAATTGAATGACCGAAAACTGGGATGAGGTGACACGAGCGCACAATGTCAGTTATGGGAATAATTGTCGAATTTTGGCGGAGATTACGGGAGGAGAGAGAGACTTGGTACATTCCGAGGTTGTCGACAGGTTGCGTAAGCGGCTTGTACCAGTCAACGTAGGCGAGCGGGTGCGGATAGTTGCCACACTGTGTTGACAACCGAAATATGACTCTGACGCAAGCAACACGAAGGCCTGATAAGAATCACAAGTCAACTCACCCTCAGATAAATCTCGGGGGCCACACCCCAATGAATGCTCATCAAGTTTGGAGAGGGATCCAAGATGCTTTTGACACTGCTTCACGGGACTGGGGGAGGGATAAGGAAGGTTGGTGGGGGGGGGGGGGGGGGGGGGGGGGGGCGTTGGGCGAGTGGATCATCCCCGAGGTGGAGGGAGGCGGCTGTCGACGGGATCGAGGGAGGAGGAAGTGGGGAAGGGAGGGTGGTGGTACCAGAGAAAGAGAGGCATCGTACGACATCAAAGATCTGTCAAACTTACGTTTGATGGGCGGAGTTTAAAAGACTTGGCGATTTTTCTTGAGCCTCGGTTCCCAACCCGACCATGAAAACTCTATTCTGCACTGGTCCAGGCAATAAGCAGCAAGTCTGAGCATCCATAGCTGCTTTGCTCACCTCACGGATCCTCCAAATTCATTTACCAGTCGGTTTGATTGATGTTATCAAATGTTCATCAAATCTCACCAAATTATCGACAAATTATATGAAATCTGAACAGATGTTGTCGAATTATGTGTGGGCAAAATAATTTGACATAAATTATGTAAAATAAACTGGGGAGCTTTTCCTGATGAAAGCAGTAGTGGCCAGAGAGGTGAGATGAAGGAAGGAGGATGAGCGCGAAGCGGTGTCACGGCGGTCACGCACAGATAACCGGGATCAGTTTAACAAGCAACTCTGGCTATGAGCTGACACGCACAGCTGTGCCCGCTACTGCCAGTGACTGCGCTCGGGGAGCCATTAAAAAAATTCATTTTGACACTAGACTCAAGTCTACTCAAGTGACTTCAAGTCGACTTATGCCGACTTCGAAGTCCATCAGCCATTTGACAAATAACTTGTGGCTTGTTTGGCCTTGTGAGCTTGTCGACAAGCTCACAAGGTCTCACAAGGTCAAAAAGTTGAGAAAGTCAAAAAATACCCCTACTGAAATGGGGGATAAAGCCCAATGCACTCCCCCCCAAAACAAAATTGCCCAAAAAATTTGACCTTGTCAAAATCGGGACATGGTTTGTGACCTTGCGAGCTTGTGAGCTTTTTGGGCCTTTTTTGGCCTTGTTTGACCTTGTACAAGGTCACAAGCTGATGTGTCAAAAGTATGATGTCGAGTTGAGTCGCACTTGGGACTCGACTCAACTCGACTCAAGTCGACCTCGCCAAGTCGACTTTGGACCCTCCGAGTCCAAGTCGCGGCAACACTAGGACAGACTCGTAATTTCATAAAGAGAGGTCGTTAGTGTAGAGTAGAACCATAGTAGACAACCAGCACAATATCAATCGAAAATAGCAGATATACTGTGACTGTTCCGGACACTGGTGTCGCAGATCTCTCGAACAGTAGGCGTGTCATTGACAGTTGGAGTGACTTTCGTCAAGGAATCCTTTGTGAGAAGCTCGTATAGCCTGTCCATGGTGGGGATAACACTAGAAATGCTGGTGATCTGGTCAGACGAAAAGAAGAGAGTTGCTTCCTTGAAGATCTAGAGATATTGATCAGCGAACAGAAATTGAGGTAGAATTAAGACTCACCTTAAGCACCCTCACCAAATCCTTTGCGATACGCCACTCGGAATGGCTCAACTCAAACTTCCGCAACGGATTATCCCGCCCACCAGTCATATTGTCAATAACAGCAGAGTACTCGAGTGCAAAAATCATCATGTCGTACGTGGAGTTCCAGCGTGTTGCCACATCACGAGGGATGATGCGTTCACCAAGGTTGAACGCCTTACATCTAGCACGCCACGCAGGCAAATGTTTGGTCGACGAATGAATGATTGTAAAGAACAGTTTGCGAAGCTATTAAAAGCGTCAATAGAATGATATTAACATGCAGGGAGCAACTGACCTTTGAGATCGTCTCTTGCACGGCAGCCATCTGCTGCAGGGCAAGCTGCTGCTCCTCCTCCGACATTTCAACAAAGATATCAATGTCGTCCGCTTTATCGTCCTCCTCATCACCCTCACGATCCTCGTCCTCCAACTCAGGCGCCTCAAAGTCTGCGAGCGAATACATGACCTCACTGCCATCACGGCGGACGGTCTTCTGAAATGGACGGAGGAGAGATTTGGCAGAAATGTTGAGTATGTGGTTAAAGCAGCGAACACGATTTGCTGCTGCGAACGAGTTGTTGGGATTGGTGGAGAGAACTGTAGTCTGGGTATCGTTTGACGTTGCACTATCCCCAGTGAACGACAATGGCTTGCACAACTGTCAATTTCCGCTGTGAATGAGCACTGACGGCGTACCTTGTGTTCAATCTTGTATCGCTCCAGCATTTCCTGGAACGCCTGGGCAAGTTGTTCGCCACTATGACTCTATGAGAGGCTCATTAGACGAGTTTCAATCAAAGGTCATCACAAACTCACCGTCGGTACCTCGAATATGTCCAGAAGAAAATTGAGCGGCTTCCCCCTATGCTGCAGATGCACAGTCCATGCAACAAAGGCACGATGATTCGGGGATGTCCATGCGTCGGTGGTGAAACTGAGTTTTCCTGGGTAATACTGGAATCACAGGAATCAATGAAATACAAGTAGATTGTCGGGATAACTGACGTTGAGAAGCTTCGAAATATGGTCCAACCTGTATCCAAACGAAGTCTTGATGTCGCGAGCGATAGTTGTTTGAGAAGGGATCTCAATCCCGGGTCGTCCATTAATTACCAGCTCTTCAAACTTCCGATCCTTTGCCGCATACATAGGACGATTGCTCTCCGTGAACCACCGGACAATCGTTGCACTGAACGATTTTAAATCAAGAACTTAGCTCGTAAGGCAGAAGCTCACCGGAAGGTCGCAAGAGTGAAAGGCCTCTTAGCGCTGGGTTTGGACGATGACTGCTGTCCCCATGCTGCATGCAAAGATGTGTCGGCAGGGGTGGCCTTTACACCAGCAGCAGCAGCCTCGACAGCAGCCTCGCCAAAAGACTTGGTCGCATGCCGCTTAAGATTCTTGGTGGCGGTTGCGTCAGACTTGTCCATATACCGGCGAATACCGTCGGCCCCGGTACCGGCCTTGCAGTGCTTGGCATTGCACGCGAACCAGGATGTCCAAGAAGATCAACCCAGCGTATCTTTGCCCAATTAACATCATACACCCTGTCTTCTACTCCGACATTGGCAAATGTCCGAGCTGTGGATCCGAAGACATCACCTGGGACTTAGTCCTGTTGTTACCGCGGTGGCCCGATCAGGGTATCCGGTTATTACCAATCTTTTGGCACGTGATGCACGTGTCTTCTTTTACTCTCTACCTGTCGACGCGTTTTCTCCCTCTTCATCCGCTCTCTCTGGCTGATATTTGGCACAGACGCGCCTATATATTACATCAATGGATTCTGGAGGTAATCCGCCTCCGAAACGATCATACACAAAAACTCCGGCACCTTTATCTATCCCGACCATTCCTACTGCACCCAGCGCTAGCGTTAGTTCCTCTTACCGCACCACCTCCTCGCACTTCACTCAGACGAGCCTGCTGCCCCTGTCCGGCGATAATGAGCTCCCATTCCCCCACACCCAATCTCGTTTGCGGCAACCAAAACAGAGTGCAGCTCAGAAAATGGCCGAAAAATTTGAGCTCATGGAGGATCTCCTTCAGAAAATGCCGTTTCAAAGCCTGGGAGAGTTCTTTGAAATCCTGTTCCACAATCGACCTCACGGAGAACCGGATGCGCGGGGTACGACTCACGGTGTGATGGTCGGGCGCTTTCTGCATGGGGTTGACAAGAAGCGCATGTCGGACATACTCCCTCTCATTTATCATCACCGCAACAGCTATCCTTCAATAAACTCGGCAAGTTCAGATGAGCAGGATCGAATGTTTTCGACCACTGGCGCAATGGACGAAATTCGGAACGCGCGTCCGTACACGTCGACCTGGGCGACAAGACTTGTAGCTGTAGAGATTCGCCGACAAGTTGGGTGTCTCACAAAGGATGACCCCAACGATCCCACTCATCACGTCCAACTCCGTTCCGCCACCAACGGGCGCGGCCCTGGACACGTTGTAACTTGGTGGGACCTCGGATATTGGAGCTTGAAAAAGGTCGAGGCACGATACAAGCGTCTCGGCAAGGGCGACCTCCCCATGTTTGTGTTCGAGGCTGCTTCCGCTCCATCTTTTGTCAACGGCGTCGCGGTTGTTCGAGAGCGCCGTCCACATCCCATTGTACGAATTTTATTGCGAAAACTCGCCGCATTATGGATCTGACTTGAAATTTAGATGCAAGTCAGCGCGATGGCATCTTTCATTATTTCCCGCAACCGATATGCAAACGGTGACCTCGCTATGATTATGGGGATTTGGCACTTTGTGTGCAAATCTCATATTGACGTCAAGCACTGTAGGTGGGGGTGTTAAAACTTCGGCGGGCAGCGAGGAATCAGACTCCTCGAGTTCCTCCTCTTCTTCGCTTTCATCGTCCTCCAGTTTTCTCTTGGCACGCCGTTTGTCCCGCTGTGCAGCATTGCGAGCTATTCGTGCCTCCTCGCGTTCCTGATTTATATCTCCACGGAGTTCCGCAACCAATGTGTAAAGGGTGGTCGAATGATCTTCACGGTGGCGCCACGAGCTGACGAGCGTGTCAAAGGCGGCACGAGAATCGGTTGAAAGCAGGCGGTCAAGTAAGGTCGTTCGGAGGGAAGATGGGAGGAATAAGGTCTGGGGGTGCTCCAGGTAATTTCCGAGGAGATGCTGTTCGGCGCAGAGATTGTCTCGGTATTTCTTTAGGGCGAGTGCGACAATTTTCTGTTCTTTTATCTTCAGCTTTAGTTTCTTTCCCCCGGACAGCAATGTTATCGTTGTAGAGCTCGAGCGAGGAATAGTTAAGCGCGGTAGAGAAGCGGTGTTCGGAGGTGCAGAGAAAACAAGGGTTTTTTCGGAGCGAGAGAGACAAAGGGAACATGGGAGAGGTCGATTGGCAGCAATTCAGTCGAGGGTTGAAGTCTCGAGCGGTGGGTTCGCATAATGTCTGTTGAAAAAAGCGACATAACATCTTGTCTCGGTTATTCGCGCGAGTATGTCAAGGCAGAGATGTTCAGTTTCGCGAGCTCGGCGACCTGAAAATCCTCAGAACCGTGGAGTATCGCAAAAAGGGAGATCAGACAGACAATATTAGATGCAAGGCCTTTCGTCGGTGTTACCACAATGCCAACAGGGTTCAGTCGCGTTCGAAGGCCGCGCGGGTAGAGATGTGGATTTTTGTTGTATTCGTTCAAAACCAGGATGGGAACACTGAATGCAGCAGATTTGCCGTCGCCAGTCGCGGTGCAGCAGAGAATGTCTTCCCCATCGAGAATGGGAGCCACGAGATCTTCCTGGACAGGTCGCAAACCCAGTGTTGCGGCTTAAGCCCTTATTAAGGGTAATTTTTTTTCCTAAGGGCTTAGGACCCTTAAGTAGGGTTAATAAGGGTTGCCCTTAATAAGGCCTTAGATCAAAATTTCCTAAAATGGACGTTTATTATGCGGGCGCGCTAGTGGGCGAGTTTCTACGGGGTGTACTCGTCCTCTGAGCCAGGAAGTGCTCCATCATCGGGCTCCTCATCGCTCTCCTCCGCTGCAAGCAACTCCATCATCAAAACCTCCCTCGTGAATTGTGCTGGCGGTGGCTTTCCTACGGCGCGACGGACCACGCCACCGAATAGGAGGTCGAGAGAACGAGGGAAAATTTTGGTAGGACGACGAGTCCCCGGAGTGGGAAGCTCTTCATCGTCTGTATCACCCTCGTCGCTATCTGCCAGTTTGTTGCTGGCTGCCTTCCACTTGGCGTGACAGCCATAAAGCTGTACTAAGGCTTAATTAAGGGTTAACAAGGATCTGAGCTGAAGCTAAGGCCTGATCTTTATCAGGTGGGCGGAAACAAGACCCTGGTTTTGGATGAGCTGAAGCAGCCATCGGGTTTCCAGATAGGCACCATCGTTTGTGAAATCTTCATGGAATGCTATTAAGAATAAGTCAATTGCTGGATGGGAATCAAGGAGAGACAAACATTTTCTTCGTCTCCCTCCCATTGGTAGCCCAACTCCACCACGTTTCGGCGGACAGCATACTCGCCCTGGAAACATATTAAGTGGACACATAATTTTCAGACCCCAATAGAGTATACCCAAGTTCTTGTCCCTTCCAACAACTGCAGGACATCTGCCTGGTAAAATATCGAATCTTCCGTTTGCTTGAACGATTTGTTGAGAGCGAATGGCCCTACGTGCTCACGCAAATGGTTAAGAATTAGCGTGAACATTGACTCGATCTGGCCGGGATGCTGTCGTCGAGATGACTGGAGAATAAAGGTTATTACAAAGTAAAATTAGGCGGCAAACTGAGTCGTACTTCTCGTGCCCGAATTAAATCTTGCCCTGTTTTCTGACGGGTTCGATCATTGAGAGCAGTGAAGACCTGGAAAAGTGTCTTCTTAGCACCGCTGAGAGCCTTTGTAACTCTATTTTCAGTCTCCACCCGACCGTTGGTCCGTATTCCTGACGTGAACAAGTGACCAATCCACGCCCAGGCCCACCGATCACGAACAACATAAAGCTCCTGCAAGTAGCTTCTCGCATTTACATAGCGTGCAAGAATGGCAGCCCAAAGCCGTTCGAATTCTGTAGGAGAAACTGCACGATACGCTGCCCAGAAATCCTGCAGAAAATTTGCCCAGTCCGCCCTGAGGGAGCGCCGCAGATTGTGGTCGATGTTCTCAAGGAGATGAGAGAGGCAGTAAACGTGGAATGTGAAAACCAAGACAACTGCAACAGCCGCGATAAGACTGGGACCGCGATCTGAGATGATGACTTCTGGGTGAACACCGCCAGACGCCTTGAGATGGCAGCACAGAACCCAAACGTGGGTGTCAGTGTCCTCCTTCTTCTGAAAGACATACCATCTGTTCCTGGATTTTCCATGAGAGTCGATGATTATGCCGATGTTGAGGGGATACTGCTTATCATTCCGATTATATGAGTTGTCGGTCAGGATGATATCTGTATAGTGTCGGGTAAGTTGTGCTTGATGCGGTGACTGCCACCACAGGGCGACAACAGTGTTGTTCTCGTCAACTCGCACTGCGCTGTCCCAGCCAGGCTCAGTACGATTGTTCTCCTCGATGGCGGCAAAAATGCTAGTGATATCGCCGCCACCACCGAGAGCTGCCATGTGTTCCCGAGTCTCACGCCTGGAGTCGTTTAACATGTTGGAAATTTGCTTGTCTTCAAGTTTGTTGTCCGGAAAGTGTGAGCGAAGAACTTTAGAAATATGGGCACGAGGGAATGAATCGGAGAACCTGGAGACGATATATTAGAAATGTGAGCGGGAGTGAATGGCTCCGAGTCGGAGAACCTGGAGACCACATCATGCTGCTCCTTTGTTGGTGGACGCGAGGCCACACCCTTAATCGGGATCTCCCGGTCGTGGTTATGAGTGAGGTCAACCAGACTCAGGTACCAGTGGTCCGAGTTTGGAACGCGGTTGACGTTCACATGCGCCATGCAGTTTGTCTTGATAGTTTTCCCTTGCCGGTGGTCTGAAGGGTCAAGATCAACGCGGTGGGTGGAGGTCGGAACACGATAGCGATTGCAGCGGATCGTTCGCATCTTCAAGTTGCCAGACTCATCTTTGAAGGACTGGCCATAAACCCAACACTTCCTGCTGTGAATAGATGGCGTCTACGGCAGCATCGAGGCAGTCAAAGTCTGCTCCGACTCTAACACGACCAGATGCGGGTTGAACATGGTGGCTGGCAACACGAGGTTTCGATTCTAGTTCAGTCTTCACCCGTACATGGGGTGGGGATACGAGGTCGATAACTCCCCTTTTGCGGGGGCTTGTCACATGCTTGCGCTTGATTCCGGGCTGCAACGGGCTGGGAAGCAGAGGGAGTGGGCTGAGACTGAGATCCATTACTTCTTGTTTCGTTGCAAGATCAGGTGGAGTGCACAGGTTGATGGTCTCCACATTGAACATCGCTTGTTTGGCTGTCAGACACGGTGAATTGCATAAATTAAGCACCCCGGAGTCTCCGAGGCGGGCAGAGAGAGCGGGTGGAGTTGGCGTGCAGAGGTCAAAAACCTCTCGGCGGGTGGTCTGATCAGGGGTTTTAGTCGAGAGAGTAGGTCCGGAGAGGTGAGATAGGTCGAAATTAAAATGGTTCTTGGCGCTATTGAGGTCCATTGCTGTTAACTGCGAGATTGAAGGGATGACAGGTGCTCGGAGCTCGAATGCTGGAGCTAGTACTGGTGCCTCCAGAGCAGCAGTTGGCACAGCCTTCGACAGGGAACTGGTTGCGCTTCTTTTCGAGATTGCAGGCTGTGTCTGAACCTCGATATTCCAGTCAAACACCGGATGCTGCAACTGATTGAACATGAGTTAAATATACGTGGCAAACAAAAATGATCTCACATTCGAGGCGGGCATATGAAGATTGAAATCATTATATCCGACAGCAGCAGATTCGAAACCAGACTGTTCACCCAAACTGAGACGTGTACAAGGAACTACCCATTGTGAATAGGACTAGCAAATTTGAGTCAGATGCGGTAGTGAAATGTAAGCAAAAACTTACGGAGGTTTTGCGCTTTGCAATGAGATGATACAGGAGCAAGTCCCGCATGAATTCATCTCGGAAGTCCTCAGACTCCTTAGCACGCCATCGGCAGGCTCCGATATTGCTGCGAATCTCAATGAAGTTGGTCGCAGCAATACCACAGCTTCCGCTGCCAGCCATCGTCGATTGCCGGTCAATGAGCCCAGCTCGAATCTGGTTATTCGGTCCAATTTCATGAGTTGGAAGATCGGCCAATACCCATTTGAGGATTCGCAATATGTCGTTTGCAGCAGGAAGATGAAGGGAGTCACTGAGTTCCACATCGTCAAGGGAGGATTTAACGAAGCCCGAGTAGTGCGAGGATGTACAGGCCACGAACGCGAGGGTTTTAACCTTGCCAGCCCGAATGCGCTCGCGGAGCTCAATGAGATTCTGACTGTATCGGGGTTGGGTTTGGACTGGGGACCACAAAGAACCCGACAATCGTTCATAAATGAGGTTGGGAGAAAAAGGAAGGAAGGCACGTCCTCGGGTAGAAGGGCAGCTCGCCAGAAGTACGTCAGCTCAGCCCGGGCATTCAGAATGTTTGACATGACTGTCCAAAAAGGCGTCGATGAGATGAGGAAGGAGGAGTCTTTTGGTCTGTAGATGGACAAGCAGTGCTGAAACCGAGTGAACAGCATAAACATTGTTGTTGACATTGATAATCATGCAGATCTGAGGGCAGTAATTCAACGACTCAGACATGTCGGATGGTTGGCGGTGTCTCGCACCTTGGATAAATGATAAGACACAAGGTGGGGTATTCCATCAAGCTGAACAATCACAGAACGAGCACCGTGTATGTGGTATGCGTATTCCATGACACTGGTGATTTGCAGGAGATCATCTAGGCCTGGAACGAGCTCCCCCACCACCACGTTGAGGTTGGATTCGCTGGTAGGAATGGATTTATCGAAATACCATTGCACGATTGAGTTTTTTGGCAGGATAGAGCGAAATTCATCATTCTCCACCATCGAATGAGCGGCAGCAACAGTCAACTCTGCAAAGTATGCGGTAGAAAAGCGAGTACCAGCCTCAGGGGCTGTATACTCAGCAAACGACAGTGGGCCCCGCGCACTTGACTGCTGGGAAAGATCACTAGCTGTTGTATCTGGAGAACTATTGAACACAGATTCTGAGATGAACGATAGACCCACTGAGATTTGCGCCACCAGGAACTGCAACTCTCATGTGCAAGTGAGATAATGATCCAAGTGCCAAAGATTGCATTGTATCGGTCCAAGCCACGCGCCGACCCTTACACACGAAGTACATGTGCCGTGGATGAGTATTGGGGACAAGCCTGCGCAGCCGAAGGCTATTGTAGATCCTGTCCATTGTTGTAGCCGGTCCTACGACTGCAATTAAGTCAGTTGACTGTTTATAATGTAAGATAGATTCAACTTGCCTATGGGGAAAGTACGAGGCAGTAAGCCGAGAATAAATATTGTATAGTCAGGTTTCCTAAAAGCATTGCGCATCCGACGCTGAGACACGAACGACAAAAATGTGAGCGGTGGTGGTGGCATCCCATGAATGCTTCAATAATGACATGGTATTGAAAACAATGGGCAGACAAGGTTGAAGCTGACATTTAACATTGAGCATATAATCAAATGTTTCAATCATTCACTGACCAATAAATATTAGGATGCAGGTAGCCGCGAATGAAAAGTAACCCAGGGAATAAAATAGATCGAATGATATTTTCCCCAGATGAGGAAGCAGAGCAAACAATCCGAGGATGCCAGTGAGAAATGGAAAGACTATTGCAAGGTTTAAGACAGCCCATGTGGCACAGTTACTGACCAGGGCATCTGGGTGGGATTTGAACAGTGTCCCACGCTCTGAAAAGACTTCATTCAGTGATGCTCAGTGAAAACAAGGGAGAGGACGCTTACTGGGCAGAAATTTACTAGGTGGGTGTCCATGCTTGACAAGCATTTCAGGCATTTGAACTGGAAGGACCAAGTTGGTTAACAAAAATGAGGTGCAGTTGCAGCTTAAATAATGGTTCAGCTGGTACGGGACAGCCTCAACATCATTCCAGAGTCGGAAATTAGAATTTTAGTGATGGAGGCTGTTAGCGAGGCAGTGAGTGCAGTGCTTCAGTTAACAGCTCACAAATGAACCCTTTACGCAAAATGAACCCCCAAAAATATATGGAGGAGACACTGGGTAGCAAGGGCAGGCCCAAGTGACCCATCGTGGGCAGATTTGTCACTATTTGATGGAACTCGGCAGTTCGGTGATCGTGAAAGAACACTTCTTGATAATCACGATTGATTTGAGGTTATGCCGTTCAGTGTGAGGATCTTCAAGGTACAAACATAAAGAGTCTGGGCATCGTGATATCTTTGCACATGTCTACTAATATATATATCCAGCTGCAGGCATATTCAAAATTTAGATATCAGAGCCCAATATGGTGCTGGATATGACCCAGAGAAAAATCCCTCTCAACCCGTCGACAGCCGTCAATGGCTGTACTTTGACAGAACAGGCGCGCCCAGGAAGCTGATGCAGGAAGATGGAACTGCTGAAGAGAATGAAGAATGCGACACTATCATGGGCGACGAATCCGCTCACGGATTGCAGTAATTTTTTGTACTTCTTGCCTCCGAAAAGATCTGATTGAGAGGTGCAGGGACGTCACGGCAATGATGGTCAATTCGCAGACCGCTCAACGGCCCCCTCCAAAACGGGCGGCATCCAGGAAGGGAAAAAACATGTGCATGATACTACAGTGCTCGCAATTGACTCTGACAGAAATATACAGTGCTATTCCCCCCGTTCAATCAACGTCCCGCTACACCACCCGAAGCCGAGCCAAAAACTTGCAAAAATGAATTTCGTACAACTGTTATTACTGCTATTTGCGGAACTTAGGGCGCGGATCATTTTTTTTTGAAAAAATGATGATTTCAGTATAACACTCATAACTCCCTCAATTCTTAGTCTTTTCTCTTTATTTCAACACCATTGTACTTGTACACAATGCCCCCGCCTGCATGCACCCCTGGATGTGGGATGATTATATAATTTGTACCATATATGGTAAGTCACCAAATTTTGCATATATCGCCTCCCGTACAAACATAAAGAGTCTGGGCATCGTGATATCTTTGCACATGTCTACTAATATATATATCCAGCTGCAGGCATATTCAAAATTTAGATATCAGAGCCCCATATGGTGCTGGATATGACCCAGTATATGTAGGTCAACGGTGTACCATAACAACAACATATATACACAAAATGGGCTCCCAGGCGCCTGTATATCATAAAAAAGATATATATTCCCAGATATCCAATGTTTTAATTACCTAGTGCATGTACAGGAAGTGATATGCACAAAATGATCCTGTATTCTCTGCCTTTCGCTTATATGCTGACAGGAAAGCTCATTTTGACAGGGGTTAACAATGCCCCAGCATATATCGAAAATTCCGGTGGACTGGACTTTGGTATCCAATTGATTCCTTCTACTGAGACAGAGTTCTGATGTATGCTATAGTGCACTATCATTCGCCTGCAGTTGGTGCAGGTCACCTAGCTGCCGCATCTTACTGTTTGAAATTTTGCTGACTCAAATTTAACTCAATTTCTTATCCCTTTTACAGATGTGCTCCGTTTCAACGTAGAACGATAACTGTAACTTAAGACAGATTTTCATTCAAAACTGAGGGAGCAAAAAAAGAGTTGACTACCAAACTGGCCACCTGCGCGTAAAATATTAAAAAACAGCATCCCCACCCCTGTTCTTTTATGTTTCTTTATGTTCCCTTGTTTTTTTATGCTTCTCCTTGTGTTTGCGTTCGCGTTCTGCCGCTATTTATTGTATCCCCCCCCGCATCGCATCGATCATCATTTTCGCACCTCACCTCACGTACATTCGGATACACACTCTTCCTCTCATCCCCATTATCGCACCCTCGCATACAGTATGCTTCCCGCATCTTCGTACTCTCGCCTTCCGCGCACCTCTGTACAGGACGCGCATAGGACACACAGGACGCGCGCACTCACGACGTTATGTTTTGCCTTATATTTCAGTTAAGTAGATTAGGATCGGTTAAGTACAGTAGGAATCTACGCCGCTCATTCTTCGGCTTCCTCCCACCGCCTTGCTGGTCTTCATTTTTTTTCTTAAAAAACAATTCTGTTATCATTAGCATCCAACGCCCAACCGGTCACTCACTGATGCCAACACCTCTGCAAGTCAAAATGTCTCTGAACTTTCCCCACATTATGAAGCTAGCCCCAAGGACCACAACACCAACCCAGAATGCCGTGAATATTTCATACATCGACTGCTCCTTCTTCAAGGATTCTCCATAAGAGTCCACAAGTGCTCCTACCAATCCTGTTGGGTTTATCGCGGTTCCCCCGACTGCGGCTTCGGCGATTGCCTGTACTACCTCACTCATGGCATCGTCTGAGAGTAGTAGGGCGCTGCTGTTCAAACGAGGTACATTGATTACCAGATTGGTTTGCAGGAATGTTAACACTGTCTCGATCTCATCAACCTTATTGCCCAAGACGCACTGGATGAAGTTTTGAATTGGCGAGTCGAGCACGGTTCCTCCGAATGCGCTGTTCATTGCATTTTGAACATCTGAGTACGCTCCAGCAATGGTGGCGTTTAATAAGGTCGTGGTAGTATTAATCCAACCAAAGACGCCACTATTGATGGTGGTTTGGATTTCGTCCATTCGTGAATTCAGCGTCGTCGCATAGCCGGCAGATTGGTTAGTGATACTCTCGTTGAGGGAGGAGTATATCACATCTGAAAGTGTGGTCACTGCGGTGGAAATCTTTCCGGCGTAGTCAGGGTGCAGTCGTTCAAGCCCCCAGATCTGCAGCCGTGTGACAATCATGCCACACACTCCAATCAGGAGGCACGAGAGAGAGGGCGGGTGGAATACGTAAAAGAAAAGCCATTCCAGGGATGGCCCGAGACGGAGCTTTTTTGATATCAGGCACAGAGTCGGATGGGATATCTCGGAATGCATTGAGAGAAGCTCCGTCTCATCAATGGTTCCATCCGGAGCCTCATCAATGTTCCATTTCCCGCGGATTGTCCGCAGATGTTTGGTGAGCCGCCGGTTCTGATACCACAGCCATGTACAGTTTGCCACGATCATGAGCAGGGCAACCACTATCAGTGTCACGGTACACCATGTCGCAAACTTCTTTATCGCAGAACGTCAGAGATACAGGATCCGGGATCGGAAAAATGGAAGGGTCGGTGGAAAGAGATGCAAACGTTGTATTTATATCGGCCTTCAGGTCAGAGAATGGTGTGTTGATACTAGGATCACCGGTATGTATGAGGGTTATATAAAAAATAGGGATAAATCAGGGCCCACATATTATCCACAATCTGTCTCAATTCATTTAGTGTAGGCAGCTTGGTGTTCAAATTATTGAGCTGGTCCTCAAATGTGGTAGGCAGTGTGAGACTCTGAAGAGAGCTCATATCGGGTGGAGACAAAGTTGGAGTAGGGATGTTGATTCCTGGAACCTTGTTCGCGGCAGATATCGCACTCTGAATTCCTGATATTACCGCGGAAAAACTTTGCTGGATGGCGTTTGCAACGCTATTTGCCGCAGATTCAACGAATGTCGTTGCCTTGACCCATCCGTTAGAGATCTGAGAATGGGTACACATTGTAAATGCGAACCTCAGCTACAGCAGCTGCGAGAACCGCGAGCCCAGCTTGTACGACGAGCTCTAGGAAGCATAGAAATGTGGAGCGATAAGTGTCCACGAAAAAATCGATAACCGCCTCAACAACAGTGATAGAAAGATCCAAAGCGGCTTGGGCAGCGTTAAGCGAGTCATTTATCGCTGTCGAATAACTTTTGTTGAGAGATATTGCGATGTAACGGGGAAGGCTGGCAGAGGCACTGGACGCCGCTTGGGCTGCATAGCAGCTAGATAGAAGGGCCGATTTTGCGTTCTGTGCATTCGCTTCCACAGCCGAAAGGGCAAGCTGGAGATTAAAAATAACGAACCCAAGTGACAATATTGGATATGCTAGCCACGTCAATGAGATCAGATGGGCAAACTCAAGATAAGGGTGATGTTCCGACATTTAGGACCAGCCTGGATGTATTCGCGGGATGCTCTTCACATATATACCTTGTTGGGCACGCAGGCGTGCATGTCCACCGTCCCGGTACGGAACGGGTCGGTGGGATATGCATCAAGACAACACCGTAAAAGTGAACGTCGCCCCGGTGATCAACTTCAATAATCGAGCCAAGGAAGCGCGCTTGGGCCAGTGGCCTGGGGCCGCTGATAAGGTGTGAATTCACACACACATGACAATGCGATTTTTCAACATTTTCATCTTACCATTTGCTGCCCGAGTGAGATTGACTCGAGGGTGTGTACACATTCGGCCCGGAATGGTGTACTACACCACAGGAACCATTAAGCCAGCATAACAAGTAGGTCGATGGCTCCGGCGGCTCGGTTACGGTGTTCGTGGTGATGGGATACACCCAATTGGGTGTATCCCATCCGAAAGGGTGTATCCATTTGATCGCGTCCGAAAAGGGTGTATCAGGACCTCTGTGAAACTTGAAGGCCAGATCCCAATTTTTCCCAATCTGCCCATTTTTGTCCGAACCGATTTTGGGCGGATGTGCCAAATTTTGTCCGAACCGGATGTAGCCTCGGGTGCCGTAAGCTGCCAAAACGGGTAAAACAATCAACCAAAATGATTGTATTGCAACGTAGCCGTTGTTCAGAGGTTCAGATTAATAAATACAAGGAGGCTATCCCCTGGTGTTTTCCAAGGCGAATCGATTGAGCCTACTTCGAGAGGAAACAGGTGAGAATCGAGCCCGGAACATGCAATGTATGAGAGAAATCGACCAAAATGATTGTATTGTGACATAACCGCCGTTCGGAGGCTCAAATAAAAAAATACAAGCTAGCCATTCCCTGGAGTTTTCCAATACAAATTGATTGAGCCTATTTTTAAAGGAAACAGGTGAGAATTGAGCCCAAGTGCCTGTGCCCTAAGTTCCGCAAACAGCAGTAAGGCTGAGAAATGTTCCATTGAAGTTTCCCAAATTTCCTCTCTTCTTTCCTTTTCATATTTCTTTTTCGCGTTTGCCCCCTTTTGGGGACCCAGTACTCGCAGCCAAAAAAAAGTAATTGCGTGTGGCATGCCACATGCAAAAATGCTCAGATTTGAATGCCAACTTGTTTTCTGTAATGCTGGCTAAATTCTGGGTAGGATTGCCACCAAGAACAGTGGGTTTGGAGCCATATTGAGAGAGCCATGCTCATGCCCAGTCCACATTTTGAAACTTGGGGTGTAGGCCGTGGCAGGGCCCGGCAGGATACAATAACTTTTTTTTTTTGGTTTCTTCAATGAACTTGTACACTTAGAACACTTGCGACTGATGGGATCATGTCCAGTCTTACCTTTATAAAGGCGAGGACCAAATTTCAATTTCCAATCTCCATCATGCTAAAGCCGCCACTGAGTTGGGCCGAATATCTGCAAATACGAACACATACGTGCTCATCGTCGAGCGTGGTGACGACGCCCCCGTCATTGAGTTCCAGGACCTCCAGCATCTGGGGCTCCAAATAGACCGCCCTGAGATGCTCGAATGCTTGGAGCTCGGCGAGATAAGCTTTACGTCGCTTCTTGACATCTTTGTGCTCATGACCATCCCAGTAGACCCCGATGTGGTGTCGTTTGCGGCAGTATCCTAGTTTCCACTGGAGACGTAGTCTCCGGTACGGCTGCGGAGCTCTACAGGACGGCGACTCGGGACGGCGTGGATGTGGCAGAAAGCAAGGAAGGAAGGATGCTACGCTACGCTCGGTGACTGTGACTACGCTGCCGCTGATGCGCCCGATGGGGCAGTCTGCACTGCCACATGTGCCCCCCACCAAATGGACACGGCGTCCTCGTCGTGTCGCCTAACCCTCCCTGGCTCCTCTTCTCCTCAAGAAAATCAATGTCGTCGTCGCATACCACCACCAACAATGTCCCACCCCAACGAGCGTAACACACGGCTCAAGTCGAAAAGCCTCGGGTCATGGTCCCAGTCGAGGGAAGAACCCGTGTTGGCAGTCGATGGCCTCGACGCAGAACGATGCGTAGCAGGCGCGCATGTCGCGGGACGGTGGGTGCCTCGTGGGGATTTTTGCGTGCGATGGGCACGATATCGAAGGGTCGCGAACGGCGCGGAGGAGGACAAATCGGAGCGGAGGGCTGAAAAGTCGCGCGGAGGTAGTCGCGGGGAGTTGGGAATGTGCACGTCCGAGGGCTCATCTGCCCAGATAAAAGACGGATCGGTGCTGAGGACAGGCGGGATGGTGTCGCACTGCGCGTCGGTCTGCGCGAAGGCGGAGGCGTACGTGGCCGTTGAGGGAGCTGGGGCCGGGAGAAGCTCGGCGGGAGGTGAGTCCGTTCCGGCGTCGATGAGGATGCGTTCAGGAGCGAGAGGTTTACTCAACTTTGCAGTCTGCTTCTCTCCAAATTCCCTCCCCGCAACAAATCCTACGCGCTTCCCCTCGCTCAGCCCCCTCTCAAACCCGATGATCTCCCCCTCCTTCAACCCTTGGGCCTTCCCCGCCTTTCGCCCTTCCTTCTTCCCATCGCGCAAGCCGCTTGTACGGCCTTCCTTCACACCCTCGTCATGCCCGAAGGAGTAGTCGTCAAACTCCTCGCGCATGGGGGCAGTCTCCATCGCGCCGCGGCCGGCAAGAAATCCGATCTCGAGGGCGCGCTGCCACAGGTTTGACACACGGTCGTCACCTAGGATGGCAAAGAATGCGACGGCACGCTCGAATGCTGCCATGAAGTCGTCGGCGGCGTCAAGTGGATGGCGAAAATGGTTGTTGAGGCCGGCCGGAATTTCGTATTCGTCTGCAGTGTCGCCCATTTTTGAGCAGGATCGCGTAGCGGGAAGCAGAGATTTTTATCGAAAAGAAAGCAGCGGAAGCGGAGCGGTGTAACGGTAAGGCAGTGTTAGACGGCAGCAGGTATCGGTGAACGGCGCTGTTCGACGTGGTTCGGTGGCGGGTAAAACAATCAGGGGAAAAAACAGATCGGATGACGAGGCGGTGCGGAGCAGCTACGGCGTGGCAAGTTGCTCGGTGTCGAATCGCGCTGTTGTCACCAAATGGAGACGTAGTCTCCGGTACGGCTGCGGAGCTCTACAGGACGGCGACTCGGGACGGCGCGGATGTGGCAGAAAGCAAGGAAGGAAGGATGCTACGCTACGCTCAGTGACTGTGACTACGCTGCCGCTGATGCGCCCGATGGGGCAGTCTGCACTGCCACACCACAACCAGCGCTGGCAGTGCCGAATGCTCACAGTCGTCTTCTTGACCGATAGCGAATGCAGTAATGTTGAATTAACATGCCGCTGCAATAATGTCGGGTTGACCTGAGTGGAGATATTAGTTATTGTGTGGGACATTGCGCGTGACAAGTTATAATCAGGGGTCCTACAAGAACTTCGGTTACATAGGTTCACAAATACAATTTATATGCTTCCATTGCATATGATCGGTTAACAGACTGTACCATTTCGACCATGATGAGTTCAGTCACACTTCCTAGCTCGTAGGCTACGCGGGTGTGGGGGTCACCCTTGAGTGCAACCCCTGGTGCAAACCCACTCCCTGACCCATTAACCACCGCCAATCTCGCCTTGTCCCGCCGCGACCAGCAGAAGTCACCGTGGGAAAGTAGGAGATGGTGGTGGTAACGGATCAAGGAGGCCCCCAACCTACAAAACCTCAAATGGATGTATAAAACCTCGCAATCTGCCATCAATACGTGGACCACGCCCTGAGCGTATGGACCACCAACTTGGTGCAAGCCAAGAAAAGATTTGCAACGCTGAAAAAACCCCACAGCCAAAATTGGGCCGCTAACAGTCATGGTCAATAGGATGCCCCCCCCATCCTACTTATAATAGAGATAGGGGGGCTCACATCGTTGACGTCCTCTCCACTCAACAGACCAAATTATTGCAGTTACGGCCAAAGTAGATCGCAATAAATTTCAACCCGCGGATCCGAAGCATACATAGCAGCTGAAACAACCGCTCACTGCCACCTCTCCACGGCAGTCATATACTCGAGATATTACACTATCTATGTCATCCGTATACCTGGCGCCAAGTACAATCTTTTTCGGGCTGATTTGGGTTCTTTGGGGAGAACGGTTGAATCAGACTTTTTAGCTGTACCTGGTGCTAGGCAGTACCTGGCAGCTTCCCCTCTTTAGAGCCGATTGTGTGCTAAAGAAATCCTCGTTCTCTAGGGACCATTGTGTGCTGAAGAATGCTTTTTCTCTACAGCCAATTCTAAGAGGGATGCACACTTCAATTCATTTGGGTACCTAAATGAAGCGCACATATAGCTAGCCTGATGTCCGGCACACTACCGAAAATATCTTTCGTCATCGCAACTTCCTGTATTTTTCGTAGCAAGGTTGGAAGCACAATCGCAAAGGCGGTATATCCGGTGCCCGCAGACTCGGGTAACGGAATAGTTTCAACCTCGTATGGCTGACCCGCAAGTTTTGGGGCAAACTCTTCGAGCAACATCTTCACGGAGGCCATCTCATTATCGTGACGGCGCCAAAAAGTCTGCTGGTGTCTGTGCCATAAGTTATAGACAGACTTGCGAGTGAAATTGGGACGTGGATTGGTTTTCAAAATCTCCTTCCAGAGCTCGAGTATTCTTAGCAAAAAAATCTATATGCATGAAGATGTTTGCTTACTTGTTTGGGCCGTAGTACTGGGTTATCCGAAATAAACTGCTTGACTTCGTCGGGTACGTCAATTGATACGTATTTCTCATGACATTCTTGATGGAGAATCCGAATAAAACACTCTGATTCATCTTCGGCAGCCCATATGGTTAACCAGCCTTGACACAGAAAAGTGCGCAACTAGGCCTTGTCACAGTGTTTCTCTGGATCTGCATTTTTCCTCGGTTTGTGTTGACGTCTGGAAGACTGGGCGCAATGATATTTGTATCGCATTGTAGCACTATTTCTGAACGGGTGGGAAGAATGGTAGCTGACAGATTAAGTCAACTCAAGCGTCGAATAATTACATAAATAAAAGACGCACTGGAAGCGATAGTCAATCTTGTCCCAAATTAGCTTATATACCTAATGTTGCAGAAATGACATCCACAAATTCTGGATGACTTGCAGATCTGGTGGGCTGCAAATTAACGTCGACGATCGCGATACAAAATGTCACACTTTATACGCGACACGTCACACCTCCCAATTGAGTCGCAACAGTCGAAAGCGTGTTTTGTGGCCACCACAGGCAAGTAGCGGGTTAGCCTTTGGTGTGCGATATGCTCCTGAAGATATTCCCTTTCCATAGAGACCATAAAATCAATACATTTCAATGAGGAACTTTTTTGTTTGCTTGAGATCTGAATTACAGGTTGTCGATGAAGAATGTAATCCACAAGAGTCTGTCTGTCTTATATTTCAAAACTAAGACTCTAGGTAGGGAGGCCTACATCTAACAAACAGACCTTACACACAAACTTAGGGAATCGGCGTTGAAATGGTAGCACGGTGGGTCTTAGAAGACATCCCCTATTTTTGGCAGTTTGGTGCAAGCCTCTCTCCGAGATTATCCGGCTCGTCGGACCGGAGACAGGCTTGCTCCGAACCTAGTTTTTTGCGCCGTCTGCCATAGGGCTGCCACCCGCGCCCGTGACGGGCACGGCCGTCGGATCGACGGGTGGTCCACAGGCACGGCCGTCGTTTGTGCGGCCCGTCAAGTGCTTTTCTAGATCTCTGACGGGAACGGGGCGGCCGTCACGGCCGCGACGGGTTTGAACTTGGTTCAAATCGAACTTCAAAGCTCGGAGCGCCCAACCTTGAGCATAAATCTTCTGCGTGAGCTATACAACTTACATTGCTATGAGGAACTGGTGGAAGGTGTTTTTTGAGGTGAATCTGAAGGTGAGTTGGGGAGTTCCAAAAGCGGAGTGATGGTTCGGCTTCTCCCGACTCACTATTTTCTCACTTCCCCCGAGCCTCGAAGCTCTGGAAAGAGCTGAAGATGGCGGGCAATCGGTTGGATGAGCTATCCATCCGTGAACGACAGGATTCATACCAAAACCCGGAGGTCTTTTGGCAAAAAGCCGTGCACCCGTTGACATGCCGTTGACGGCCATTTTTCGATGGCTCAAAACGGCACATAGCCGTGCCGTGCCCATGCCGTCGGAGAGAGTTCAAAATCTCCGATGGGACAGGCACGGCACCCGTTCGACGGGTGCCGTCGAACCGTGCTGACGGTAACGGGTGGCAGCCCTAGTCTGCCACCTTGAAGTTCCCCTTTTGTCTTGGCTCATATTCTACATATGTCTGTGGAGAAGGCTAGACTAAGGAATCAGAATGAGTCAGGAGACTCTAGGCCTGCGCTAGACCTTCCAGGCACAGGTAAAACTGATGCACACCTCGTGTCTATGTTTTCCGATTCACCTCCCTGTCTCAAATAATATGGTAGCAAAGTAAGTTGGCACCCTTAGTCTCGCCTCAGTTCTGGTCGGTTTCCCTCGAGAGTATGACCAAACGATCCGCACCGTAAATACGGAGGGCATGAAGTTATAGCATACAGGATGAGTATAAAGACTGCTTAGAACATCCAAATCGAGTGCTAACACGGGAAATCGTGCAATGCAGTGCGTCTCTGATGGATCACGTGCCGCCATCAAGCAAGGCGATTCAGGTCATTGCTGGTCCAATCTGAGAACTGTACCTTCGAAAAACATGGGAGGGCACGTCCTAGGCTCGTTTGAGCCACTACTAATGGGGGAATCCTTGTAAAAACAGACACATTAGGCCGCTGAATTTGGCAGATATTCCGGGCATTGCAGCAGGCAGTCCAGCGTGAATTCTGCCAATCTGAGGACACAGTGCCCTCCAAAATACCCCAAAGACATGCTATCCAAAATCCAGGCCCGTAGAACATCACAATTCAAAGCTACAGTTGCACCGGGTATTCATTGTAGCCATCCCAGAAAATATCGTAAGTTGCCCTGCCCTCCGTATTTACGGTGCGGATCGTTTGGTCATACTCTCGAGGGAAACCGACCAGAACTGAGGCCAGAACAGCTGTTCTGGTCCAGGGGATCAAAAAGTCTTAAAAAGGAAGAAAAAATGTCCACGCCCTAAGTTCTACAAAGAGCTGTAACGAGATCCTCCTCGTTCATTTGCACATATTGACAGCTCTTCTCCATCTTCTCCCCTTCTCCCTTGGTGTACGAGGTGTCTTGAACTTTAATCCCTGTGACTGGAGCAGCAGAGAAGCAGAAAAGGCAATCTCATGACCTGGGGACTGCCTTGCCGCAGTCCAAAGCCACATCATGTGGGATATGCCTAGGGCATAGAACGAGTCCACCCGCGGGTGACTCGGATCCGTGACCGCAGGTACCCACATCCCAAAGAGCTAAACTCAGATCCACAGGTAAAAGCTCGCGGGCCAACGAGTTACTCGCGAGTTTGGCAAAACCCGCAGGTACCCATGAGTACCTGCAGGTTTATGGTATATTTCGGGTACAAAAGACTATTTTATGGGGTGTATAGTATCATAATACCAGTTAACTGGGCTACAAACATGTAACAATGCTTTAATATATAACTTGAGGTCATTTCATTCACTCGAAGACAGGTCGAATACCTGCGAGTTTGGTCGAGAAAAAGCGAAAATCCGTACCCGGATCCATGGCTGACCCGTAGGTACGAGTATGGTGGCGGACCGAACTTCGTGACAAGTTTGAGTCCCGATTTGGTAATCCCTACTACAACCTCAGTTCTAGTCATAACACTCTGTAACTGTGGTAAAAGCATCAAAAGAAGCTGGTCTCAACATCTATCGGAGCAGAATATTAAAAAACTTGAATTATGTTTTTGCCACTTCGATTTCGCATGCCGATGGCTGTGCCGCGCCATCAATTGCCATTTTGCGCCTCCCTGACGTCCACAGGCCTCATCCAGGATGCCCAGAAGTAAAAAACGAGCAGTGCATACTCAGAGGGGCTCTGCAGGCACATTTACATCAAATCAAATCCATCCACCCGACCAATCCTCTTCTGGCCATTACGAAGATGATGATCTGGCATGGGAATCTGCCAGCAGCAACGAGGAGCCCGAAGCAGTGCATACTCAGAGGGGCTCTGCAGGCACATTTACATCAAATCAAATCCATCCACCCGACCAATCCTCTTCTGGCCATTACGAAGATGATGATCTGGCATGGGAATCTGCCAGCAGCGACGAGGAGCCCGAGGAACTCTCCGATTCTGAATGGGAACGACTCCCACGTCCGATGACATTTGAAGAGAGACTGGAGAAATGTATGGTCCAACAGGAAAAAGCCGGTACCGGTCTCACCGCGGAGTGCAGAAGCGAGAGATAGAAGTGGCAGAGGCAGAGTGGAAGAAGAAAGTGAAAATGGGTATCATATAGGCCATGTTCCTACACACAAAAAAGCAGTCTTCCAACCTCATCTTTCCTATACACAAAAAAAAAAAATGCGCCCAAAATTTCGCCGTTTTGAACCCTAAATTAGGAGTACCTTTCTGAAATGAAGAATTTGCCTATAAACTACCCCTAGTTCCTTCCAAAATTCAAATCTGGAAGGAATCTGATCAAAATTCCGGTGTGACATGAAGTTTTGGCTGCCACCATACTGGTATATAGGATTTGTGTTTTCTGGCTTCCCTAAGCAATCTATTGAATAGAGTGTGTCCCATCCATGGAATCTCGCCCAACTGTGTGTATGGAATCAAAGTTCTGTCGACAGTTCTATTCGAATTTTGTGTTTGGGTTGTGTCACTCTTGATCTGTGTGGCTAACCTGGTTACAGCCGTTTGCGGAACTTAGGGCGTGGACAATTTTTTTTTTCCATTTTGAGACATTTTTGATCCTTTTGACTCGAACAGCCACCCTGGGCTCAAACCTCAACAGATTTCCTCGTGAGTAGGCTCATTCGACTCGCATGGCGATCCCAGAGGGCTGGGCCTCTGTGGCCTTTGAGAGATTGTTCTGCCTAGCTTTCCTGCCTTTGTTGACTTTGGGCATGGTGCAGATGGAAGGGAGAGGAGAAGAGGGCAGAAAATGCGACGACAATGAGGTTTCCATGAGGCGCCGGAATGGCCGGGCCGGTCACGTGATCGATTACATAACCAATCCAAATCCTCCATTCCGATTGACCGAAATCGCACCGAATGGATGGAAAGTGCTGTAGGAACATATTTCCCAAAAAGGAAAGAAGTGCTTATAACTTTGGACTAGTGTCCTTTTTGAAGATTCTGCTTCCTAGGAAGTGTTAACATTGTTAATAGGCACATTTCCTAGCATCTATAATATTTCTTTGAAGGTGTGTTGTATAGTTATAACTGTGTCACAAAATAGCTTACATAAAGGTGCGGGGTTCCCACGCTCTCCACCTTAGTCAATAGTAACATCGAAACTGATCTTCGAACGCTACAAGATCCAATAGAAGTTATAGAACTTAGAGGCTGAACCAAACGAATAACTTGCAGACATACACGGGAGCCGGTCTGTGTTTGTGATGTATTCGGGGCAGTAAGTGCCGTGGGGTTTGTCCGAGCTGGCTGTGGCTTGTAGTGGGAAGTCCACGCAAGACGTAGAAGTCGAAGAGCTTCATCAATCCATGTCTGCTCCCATCCGACAGTCAGGAAGTAGAATGTTTTGTAGCGAGGATGCAGAACTATAATCAACCATGTCAGCTCGACTCGATTGGTTGACTGGACATACTCACCGCAATCCGATAGCTCTCGCTGTCGTCTGTGAATGAGTAGTACTTGTTGAAAGCTGCAAGCCCCGTATTGGCAGCATGTTGAATGGCAACATGCAGTGATGTGTTGTGATTCATACTCCCACTATCCGGCGCACGGCCAGGTCCGCCACAACAGGTGTGTAGTACGTGTGGCTTCAGGTAGAGGTAAACTGAGCGCGAATGCAATTATGTTCGAGAACCATACACGTCAAGTTTATGATATACTTCCTCCGAGTCAAACCGAGCTTAGTGAGGTCATTGCTTTCGTTTTTCTTGGGCCTACCAAACCGACGGACGAAGAATTTACGAGGACCCCTATGCTCGTTCGACGTCAGCGTGTGAAAGATGCTTTGGATTGGTTGATACTTAACCATGTCGATTACGCTGAGCTTTCGGTTTCCCAGGAGAATCTAGATGCTTTGCCTGAGAACGGCATCCCATTCGGGGTGGACTGGAAACAGTCCAGCCATAGTGAATCCAATGGATCGCTTGAACAGATGAGTGTAGACGACGATGGCGGAAGTGAAGGCACGTTGAATGGGCCATGCACGTTTGCCGTCCATGGCCTAACTGGGGAAGAATATGGTAATATGAGCATGAAAACCTTGAAGGCGAAGACGCTTGATCACCTCGCTAGTGGCGGGAAAACGTTGGGTTTCGGGCACTCCGAAACGCCCGAGTCTCTTTACAATAACCTACAACTGTTCCCCCAGATGTTCCCTTGGCTTTTCCCTTATGGTTTTGGAGGAATCGGACACCCATATCATAAGCACAGATTAAGCGAGATCAAGCACAAGCGTCACCTGCTCATGTACCATGATAAGCGTTTCCAGACCGATCTTTATTTTCCGATGGTGGCTTTCAATCAGGTCCAAATCAAGGCAGGAAAGACCGGAAGTCATCTACTAGCTAAACGTCAGCACTTCGACGAAATTGCGGACAGGCTCATGAATATCGATACTGCTGTTCTGTCTGATCTCGCTTCAAAACTGAGTGCTGGGGAGAAAGTCGTGGCCAGCACGGATGCTGAAAAGGACTGTTTCTCCCTATTGGACGATTTGGATCATGTCGGCCATCATGTCCAAGGTTCTCTGACCTCTAAAAAATACATGAGAAATGAAGTGTGGGCCACGATTGCGTACAAAGGCGCACCTAGTTGGTTCATCACATTCTCTCCTGTGGATAATAATCACCCTCTTTGCTTGTACTTTGCGGACAACAAGGTCGAATTCAATCCCCGAGTGCGTGGGTCTGATGAAAGGCTACGATTGATAGCACGCAATCCGGTTGCTGCGGCCCGCTTTTTCCACGCTATGACGTGTGCATTCATAGAGCACGTCCTGGGTGTCGGAACTGATCTGCCTGGCCTTTACGGTACCACCGACTCTTATTACGGGACGGTTGAACAACAAGGTAGATTAACCCTACACATGCATATGCTAGTCTGGATAAAAAGTGCGCTGTCCCCTCAACAAATCCGCGACAGGCTTACTAAACCGGATTCCTCGTTTCAAAAGGCCCTGGTTAGTTACCTTGAATCGGCCCATGTTGGTGAGTTTTTGACTGGCACCTTGGCCGAAGTGAAGGCTAAAGTTCCTTATGTTTCAACAGCCCGGAGAGGTTTACACGACATTATCGTTGACGAGGTCCGGACATCTGCGCCTAGGGAGTACGCAGACCCGACTCAGTTACTGCCAACTCGTCCGCCTCCCTTGTGCGATAATTGTACGCTACAAGGATGCCCTACTTGCGCTTTGTACAGCACTTGGAAAAAGGAATATCTCGAAACGGTGGACGACTTGATACTGCGATCGAATGTGCACACGTGCCGTGGAACTATTGCAGGCACGGATCTTTCTAAGCCTCTCAAACCTGGTGCTAAAATAAAGTATGAAGTGAAGGGCTGCACACGGAAGGACGGTTCGTGTTCGGCTCGCTTCCCGCGGGATGTATTCATGTCCACTGAAGTTGACCCAAATGACGGCTCTCTGAATATGAAGAAATTGGAGCCCACGATAAATACCGTGACCCCGGCCTTAACTTACACTATGCGGTGTAACACGGATGTCACCAGTCTCCTCTCTGGTACGTCCATCAAAGCGGTGGTTGCGTATATCTCTGACTACGTCACGAAATCAAGTTTGAAGACATATCATATCTTCCAGACGGTTAGGGATGTATTTGACAAAAACACTGTGTCTCTGGGCGGCACTAGCAAGACCAAGGCAAATGCTAGAGTGCTTATAATGCAGATGGTGAATTCGCTTTCGTCTAAGTTGCAGCTCGGTAGCCCTATGGCATGTCTCTTTCTTCTCGGGAATCCGGATCATTACACTAACCTCAAATTCAAGGTGTGTTGGTGGAGGGGCTATGTCAACGAGGTGAATAAAAGCTGGCCTTCGGAGCCTACTTCTGTTGATCATGTCAGTGGATCGCAGGAAGTGTCTCCCGAAGAAGCAGGAAATTTGGACGCCTCCGATCGGGTTTTACTCACCAAATCCGCTGATGGTTTCGTGGGCAGTTCGCACGTAGACGACTATACTTATAGGCCTCCTGTCATGGAATCCGTGTGTTTATATGATTATATTCAGATGAGTGAACGCAAGAAGAGAACACCTGTTGCTTTTGTGTGCCATGTTTCTGGGGAGCTGATAACATTGTGAAATGAATGATAAATATTCGGAGAGGTGGCGGGAATCTTCTTGAGGCGCAGAAGCGTCGCGTGTGATGCCCCATCTCTGGGAACCCAAGACAAGATGTTATCGCATTTTTCTGGCTCTATATCTGACGAAGTATCAAAGTCGTGCATTGCATGTTGCATCGCTTTGTTTCGACCTCTCGTTCTGCGTTGGTGGGTAGAGCCTGTACAATTTTCTTGCGGTCGGCACGCAAGCGCAACAGCCTGAGGGCTATCGGGGCTCTCCGAAAACGGGCGGGAGGTTGAGCAGAGAGAGATGGTAGGGAAAAAGTCGACGATGACATGAACATGAACGTAGTGGTGATCAGTGACATCCCATATGTGCGACCAGTTGATGCTAGAGTGGAGTATATGGTAGCAGACATCACTTCATGTCAAACCGGAATTTTGACCGGAGCCCTTCAAGACTCGGTTTTTGGCATGAACATAGCATAGTTTAGTAGAGAAAATTTTCATTTCAGAGGAAACGGGGGTGGCTGTGCTTATGTAATCAAAAGCGCGAAATCGGCGAGCGAAATTCACAACATTTGGCAATAGGGTTTATATGTCTAACGAGCGGCCATCTTCACCTTCCTTTTTTCCCACTCTGCAGTTGCCACATCCAGATCCTTCTGCTGCACTCCTCGGTGGGAACAGAATTTTTTGACCGCAAATTCGGCAACGGGTCCAGTCGTTCCAAGACGGTAAACACTAGCATACTGATTAGCACGGCGGAAGAATCGTCGAATTGTAGGAAGGGGGCAGCTCCGGAGTGCCTCTGCAACCAGGTCCTTGGCTTTCTGCCATGTGCCGTTGGAGCGTTCACGGAACCACCGCTTGATCCATGCCCAGTAATAATAGACAGTGAGGACTTAACAAAAATTGCAACTCCAGCGTGGGCTAAGGTGCGTATGACTTGAGCGAGATGCTTAATTATAATTAGATTGATATGTCGCACTCCAGTCGAAGTGCGGCACATAGCTACAACCGGAATGTGTCGTGTTTGCGCGATGTGTCGCAAATCATCTCTATGTGTCGCACATCAAATCTATGTGCGCACTCCATCTCGTCCATCCCGTGTAAAGGGACACTCAAAATTGCTTTACAATGGCAGCAGCGATAGAGAAAGTAAATTGTATTCCAGTCATGGGCAGATACTCAAAGGCCAGCATGCACGGCGTATCCTACAGATTACTACATATGGTGCTACAATAAGAGGTCCAGAGCAATCCCTGCTTTCACTCCACACCGCGATAACCCACCATGGATTATACGAACAATCCCGCATCGCCGCGCAAGCGGGCTGAATCTCGCCCAGGTACCCGGCTGCCAATGCGCGACACAAGTATCGCGTCCCACTCCCGCTCCCATCCACGCCGACGAGGATACGATGGTGAAGGCGGTGTGCTGGCGCTGAAGTGCGGCTTGGAACGTGTGCGCGGCACGCGGTGGCTCCATACGCACTCGGTGGGCAGTCGTGGCTGGGGAGGGTGCATGTTGTGCAGCGGGAATGGGGTTCGGGTCGGCGCGGAGACGGCACGAGGGCGCGGGTGTCGAAGGAGAGCTGGGGAGCCACAATGGGCGTGTAGCTCGCCCCATGGACGTACAGAAGATCGCGCAGCCCCGCACCCCACGAGACTCGGCGCGAGAAGGAAGAGAGTTGGAGGCGCGCACGGATGCGGGCGAGCGTCGGCGGGGAGGTGGACGCGGACGGGCACACGTGGATGCGGGCGAGGGGACGAGCGCTGGCGAGGAGAGTGGACCGGAGGGCAGCCAGAACTCCATCTTGGGTAGCGCGGTAGATGGAGACGAGGTGGGCAGAGGCTGCGTTGCAGACGCGTTATGGTAATGGGGTTCGGGGTCGGCACAGAGACGGGCACGACGGTGCGGGAGTAGCTGGGAAGTCCCAGGCAATTGAGGTGCTGCTCGGCAGGCACGGCGAGCGGCGCTGCCGTTACACGCTCGGCGGGCTCCCGGGTCGTCGTGGTTGTACGCAGTGGGGCTCTTCCTCATGTAGTGGTGAAGATGGAGGGAGGAGAGGGATGGGCGCTTAAAACGGAAAGGCTTTCCGCCTTATGTAAGCGCTGCCGAGCCTTCAGAAAAAGAGCGTGCATGGGGGCAAGCGTCGGAGGCGAGGTGAACACGAACGGGCATGGGGCATGGGGTGGATGCGGGCGAGCGCGAGGTGGGTGGACGCGAGCGAGGAGGGCGTCGGCGTATACGAACGAGCAGGAGCGACGGTGGTATGGTGTGTGGGGAATAATTGTGTGGGATCCCAAGCCACGAGCGCCCCGACGAGCTCGCGCTCGACTCCAAACTCGCGCACGGTCGTTCATGCGCCCGCCCCGCGTCGTACACGTCGGGGACCTGCGGGCGCTCGAGGTCTGCGGCGGGGTGGGCGGCGCGAGTGGCAACTGCTCGTACGCACCACACAGCGACGAGAACGCGACGCGCCTGCGGGGACTCGGAGGGCCATCGCTGCGGGTGGGGCGTACGCGTGAGCACCGTGGTCGAGGGAGGGTGGGATGAGGTGCGGGGGTTATAGATGCACGGGGCTACGATGAGGAGGGCGCGGAGGCTTTGCGGCGGTGATGAGGGCGTCGTCTGAGGGCTCGAAGAGGGTGGTTTTCTTGCGGTGGCATGGGTCGTGCGTGCTGGGCAGCAGCGGGTACAGAGATGCGGGATGGATGCGCTTGAGCAGCGATGGACGCGGATGCAGGCGAGGGCGTGCGAGGGCTAGGGACTGGCGAAGGCGAGTTGAGACGTCTGTTGCGGAAGGGCTGTGGTAATGGGTTCGGCGCAGAGGCACGAGGGCACGGGTGTCGAAGGGGGAGTCTCGGGCATGTACCTCGGCTTATAGGCTTGGTCGTGGGACCCAGAGTGGCGCGATGCATTCAAACGGCGCGGGTGCATCTAGGCTTAATAGAAAGCTCTACAGATGTGCAAAAGAATCAGTAAAAGCGGATCGAAGAGGGTGGAGTGGGCGGATGAGATTCACACACCTTTCGAGCAGACGAGACAAGCTGGCAGACGATCTTGTGTTTGCTCTTGCGGCGCAACGTCGAGAAGGCCATGCGCACGGGCATCGGAGGAGGGGGAGAAACGTTCTTGGCGATGGCGGCGGGCGAACGAGACCGAATGTGTTCATGGTCGGCGCTGGCGTTGGCGGCCGTCTGGTGTTGCGTTGGGGAAGAGAGCTCTATGTAGTGCTGCAGACCTTGTGTAATCGTCCGAGCTGGACCACCAGGTTCGACCCTCGCGGCGGCCTTTTTGGAGGCCCTGATTCACCGCTTGAACATGGATTAAACACCGATCGATCCATGGTTGAACACGGGTTGAACGCCCGATAAACACGGGTTGAACCCGGATCCTCACAGAGTTGAACACGGGTTGAACTCCGGGTAATCAGCGCCTGAACCGCCTGAACCGGAGTCAGAGTCCGAGGGTCCTGCGCAGCAAGGGTTTAAGTAGAGTAGAGATTGAACCGGATTTTCTGTTGAGACAGGGAATACTTAAGCAATCGTCATATGGTTACTGATTTTCCGGCCTTTTTGCGCGTTCGAGCCCAGGCAAGCGCAATTTTTTGCCTTATGTTCTACTTATCTGATAGGCCACCATTGCCCGGGAGCTCGCTGGGGAGGGACAATTTGGATGCAGGACGCAGTCAAGCATCAGAACAAAATGTGGTATACGGTGAGCTCAGTAGACCAGAATTTGACAGGTTGCAGGAAGGCACTCGGGGGTAAAGTGCGGTTGTGTCGAATAGCTGATGGGAGTCCCCGGCTCAACAGACTCTGAGAAGCTCGATGCCAACAAGGAGGGACATTGGATCTTTGAGCATGGTCCACTGTTGCCTCTGACGTCGATAACTCAGTCCAATGACATATCGGCCTGATTTCGGCGCTGATTTGATCTGCTTGGTGGCTAGGTGCCGCAACCTTGGTCAGTCATCCATGTCGGCAAATATCAGACTGTTTGATCCAACATCGAAACAACACAATAACCTGCTCAAATATAGGCTGAAATGTGGTCTAAACCGGCCTGAACCCGTGGGCATCAATCGACGCGGGTGTGCAATCGGTGGTGTATTTCGACGACAACTTCTCCTCTCGCCTCGGGACCTTGATTTCCCAAAAAATATGGTCTTTTACTGATGTTTTGGAATGCTCTGTTCGCCGGAATACAGAAGCTGATATCTCTCTGGTGTTGGATTGGATGGCTAGCGTTCGCGAATGGCTCATCAGTCTAGGTCGCCCTCATAATCCCGACGTCGTACGTGGTCTTGTATCGGCCAATAGGCCTCCGGGTACGTAACTGTTGTTCCTCATTTCCATCCCCACTGATGTGCTTTCATCTCTCAGCATCGCCCGAACCCTCGTCCTCGTCGGCACCCACATCTGCGGCCGATGTTCAATCAATTGACATCCCTTTCCATCGTGAGCCGCTCGCCCCCTTTGGACCATCGCATCTACTCACCTTGATGTAGCCTCGTCCCCCCGATACCCTTTCAAACGTGCTGATGCAGTCCCTACGGGACCGGCTGCATCGGTACGTGTAGTCCCTACAGGATCGGCTACACCCGCCCATACGTGGGCGGCAATTACTGTTAATCCATTATCGAGCATCGCATCCAGTTCATTGTCCTCACATCCTGTATCGGGTCCGTTGTTATGTTCTGCCAATATAGACGAAGTGTTTCTTTCATTAGATCCCCTCATAAACATCTTGAAGTGTGATGCATATACCCTATACAATTGGCTGCAATTTCACGGACTGTCGACGAAAGGTTTGAGTGTTAAGCAATGTCGTCAATCTCTGATTTATCATATATCGAACGGAAGTTGTGCGACGGTGAATCCAAATGGATGCAAGATTTTTTCTCATCTACGAGGCTGCCACAATCTCAGCGCGGAGTTTAGTTCATCCACTGATATGAGTTACGCTGGACATTCACGAGCTCAAGAAGGTCAAACTCCTTGGTTGGCCTGCCGACCTCCCTATGGGCCGTAGTGATGTGCTTGGCTTGGCTTCAAGCCAACAAGCCACGAAGCCAAGCCCTTGGCTTCACAAGCCAAGCCAAGCCAAACCGTTGGCTTCGCGGGGGCTTTGGCTTTGGCTTGGGATGTATGAAGCCAAAGCCAAGGGCTTAGGCCTTGGCTTCGGCCCGCCAGAAAATGGTCGTCCAAGTGGACAATTTGGGTGCACAATAGGGAGTGAATACCAATGTTGAACTTCGTTACTTCACCCAAATTTAGAATCGGTTCTATCCGGTCGGTCACGGCCAATCATCTTCGGCTTTGATGCCTTGCCGAGACGGCTTGCATGTATCTCACGGTTGTCGTGTCGTGCTCAACGACTTTCTCGACTCGCTCTCCAGTGGTTTATCAACTCTCCATAACAACTCAATCAATTCTAGGAGGAAGGTATCTTTGACCCCACAGCAGATGGAATGAAGGCCCATATGTATAGTATGACATAGGCTCGTGTCCACCCGTTATCGTACGTGCACAATGACGAGCAAGCAAAGTATTGTGTACAATAACGGCTGGTGGCACTTAGCCGTAGTTTGATAGATGGCAATTTGAAACTCCGACTATACCATATTAAGACTTACCGCCGACGGTCCGTAGCCCGATCAGCGCCATCACCCCTATCTTGTATCGCGATTATCGCACTTGCTCCGTCTCCCTGCTATGCCTGCACAATCCAAGGTGCAGAAACCCTCTGCAACACAATCTGGACCTCCTCGCATACATAAACCTGTTCGAAAATACAAACTAGAGGAGATCAACATTGATCTCCTTGTTGCACGCGCCGAAGAAATCCTCCGCGCAAAACCGTTTCGTTTCCAGCTAGAGGTTGCTGCTGCAGTGTTGAAAGGCGAAGATGTCATTATCGATGTTGGTACAGGCTGCGGAAAAACCCTATGCTTCACACTGCCCTTGCTTCTGGAGGCAACAGATATTGCGATGATTGTGTCGCCACTCAGTGCTTTAATGATAGACCAGGTATGACGCTCTCAAGAACTAGCCCGATTCCATCTGATAAAATATCGCAGGCTCAATCGTCAAAGATCCCGACGGTTGCTGTTTGTGGTGAGACTCTGGCACAGGTTGGGGCGGAACAGGTGTACGCAGTACGAAACTCTTCCTTATTAAATTTGTTGCTCGCATCTCTGATCCCTCACAGGACATTGTGTCGGGGAAGTTTCGCCAGGTCATTGTCTCCCCCGAGATCACTACATCTCTCGCATTTCGGAAATCCACCCTATCGAAGCCTGCTTTCACAAGCAGGCTACGCTGTGTGTGTATCGATGAAGCACATTGTATCAGCCTCTGGGGAGGAAGTTTTCGTCCCGACTACGCAGATCTTGGCCTTCTCCGCGGGCGCATACCTTCGAACGTGCCCTTTGTGGTTGCCTCCGCGACACTGCCTCCTCACATTCTGGATGATGTACGGAGCAAGCTGGGACTGTCTCAAAGTGCAACTTACATCGCACTTACCAATGCGCGCCCAAATGTTGCCCTCTCATGTCGAGCCATGAAACACCCGGAAGAATCCAAGGCAGACTTGCGATTTCTCATCGACTCCACGGCATCGAAACCAGCTGACATTTCGGTCACGCTAGTGTATTGCAACCAGCGTCTGACATGCGAAGATGCCTGCGACTCGCTTCGAAGATGGGCTCGAGATGAGAACATCCCCGAGGATTGCATCGCCTTCTACCACGCAAAAATCGGACAAGCTCAGAAACGGCATCTAGAGGAGCGTCTCCGTAAGGGAGAAATTCGAATTCTATTCTGCACTGATGCTGTGGGAATGGTGCGTGAATTTAACTGTTGTGCAACGACTCAGCTGACGCAAATGAGGGGTGCGACATGAGGAACATCGAGCGAGTCATTCTATGGGGCCTTCCCCCGTCTTTCTGTGCTCTTGTTCAGCGCGCAGGTCGCGCAACACGCGACTTCTCCAAGCTGGGTGAAGCAATTTTAATTGTTCCTGCCAGCGTCATGAAGAATCGGGTTTCGGAAGAGGAGATCGAGGTGGCCGTCGGCGAGGCCGCGCAGCACGCAGAGTCCGAAAACAGGGGTTTGGACGTAGCTGCTGACTTGTTGGAGGAGGGAATTGAGCTGACATATGGGCGCGAGGAGGTCCTCGTTGGCGAAGGGGGTGTCCGTGCAGGGGCAGATAGCGATGATGATGACGGGGAGACGGCCCAGGTCAAGCACAAACGCCGCAAGAAACTCTCAAAAGAGTGCAACAGCCGTGAAGCCGACTTTCTATCACGGTTTGTCTGTACGACAAAATGTCGGCGAAAGGTCTGGGATCTGTTCTTCGAGAATGACTCCAAAGGTAGGTGATCTATTTTCTCTGTAATAGCGATTGCTGAATTAGGTGCAGAACAATTAAAATTCCCGGAAAACACCACGTACCAGCGGCTCCTCGGGACACGGTGTTGCGATAACTGTGGACCGCACCTCTTTGAAATCGAGTTAATCAAACTGGACAAAATACCTGGCCTCAAGCGGGGGCGTAAGAAGGAGATGAACGGAGAGCTTGCCAATTCCATTCGAGCGGGTCTCATGGATTGGCGGGAGAATTATCTGCTGGAAGCAATCTATCCCGGAACAACCATCATCTCGCCCGGAACGGTTCTCGGCGACGACGTAATTGAACAGCTAGTCAGGGAACGTGTCGAGGCGGCACCAGACTTGCGACGTTACACCCGGTGGGCGTTCGGATTCCAGGGTTCAACCTCTGACCTTTCGGCTTACGGAGAGGCCCTGTTTCGGGAGCTTCAAAAGATTTACGAGGGTCACGATGCAACTGTGGAGGCAGAGCGCGAACAAATTGCGAACTTACCTCCTGTAGGATCTGAAATCGCCCCAGCGTCGTTCTATGCCGGTACAACTCGCAGAACACGAAGTACTGCTCGCCGAGAACCCCACGACGATGATGATTACGAAGAACCAGCAGCTAGGGGTCGCGGAAGAGGGTCAGGAATAAGAACTCGGGGTGGACATCGGGGAGTTGCTCGAGGTTAGAGAACCAAGATTATATTAATTATTGCTTACTATAAGGATATGCAGGGTCTCCACCGTCTGTCCCTTATCTGAAGGCACTCTTCACAGATAATGTTTCTGCATATCGCATCTTCATCGAACGATTTATTGCATCATTGCCATTGACCGTGGCGGCAGGGGACCATACATTCCAGGTTAGTGTCAACTTACAAATATCGTAAATGACGGCCTGACCCTCATTTTATTTTAGCTCCTCAAGTACATGGGGGACTTGAAGGGGGAACAGATCTTCATCGCTGCATATACTCTGCTTAACGAGTTCGAAGAGGTCCGAGCGCACTCCTTAACTCAAACCAAGTCGTTGGCATTTGTTAAAGAATTGTTCGAGAGAATTCAGGAAGGGTTAAAGAATGCGAACCATCCGCCAACCGAGATATTTTACACAGATTCACCACAACGTGAGCAGTTCATTCTTCCGTGGTGAAAAGTCTGATGTTTTTCAGTGGAGCGGTCCTTTCACGAGTCTATCAACAGCTCGTTGATCAAGGACGTTGAGCCGATTACCGAGTGGACAGACCTTCCCACCTTTGAACCAAGTTCTGGAATCCCAACCACCATCGTCTCTGATTCAATGGAGATTGAGGACGAAGCAAATGATATTCTCGTGGATATTGTTACTCCAACCACACCGCTTTCTTTGGTCGCGCTTGCAATCAAGACACAACAACGCAAAGACGGGCCGCCTCGTCTGGAGATTATCCAACTCCGGACGCAGGATAAGATTGTCGTCTTCGAGGTATAGATTTACATACATACGCTATTCAAGTACATTGATTGATTCGATATGTAGGTTGCAGCTCTGACTTCGCGGAGCGAGATTCTTCCTTCTTTGCGGGCAATTCTCACCAACCCCACAATTATCAAGATCGGACATTCGATACGCGAGAACCTCCAGATAATTTCGGATGCATTCTCACTCCCCGAAATCGCGACACTCGCAAAGGCAAAAAATGCGCCCATACTCGACTTGGGAAAATATGCCAAATTGAAAGCGGTGGTCGATGATCCATCAGTTTCACTTTCTGCACTTTCGGGTCTAGTTCTTCGAAAGTCCTTTTCATTTCCCTACCATCTTTCGTATCCTTGGTCCTTAACGCCCGCGGAGCAAAATACCTTGCTGTTTCGGGAGATCGACTGCCAGTGGCAAATTTATCTTGCGCTCAGTCATCTTGATTCTCTCGGGTTACCGTTACAGCCCACCCAATCGGTGACTCACGGGCAGCGTGTAACACTCATCCAGGCTTGCAAGCCGGTGGCAGAAGGCTCAATTGTTGGTCACCATCCGGGCTACCTCGACGCGATTATGGATGAGCACGGACTCACAAAGCGAATTAATGTGAGCGCGTCACGTTCTCTCATTGAGATTTCGAAGGTTGGTTCTCTTCAACTCCTTGTGTTGATATTTCTTGCGGCGTCCCGTAGGTTCTAGTTCCAGGCTCACTTCACAAATTGCACAATCAAACACTCGAATGGATCTTTGCGCATGGCGGACAAGCGGTTGTAAGCACCTCACAGCTTATTTCTCGCGGCGAAACCGCTCCAGTGCCGGCTCGCATTGTTTCCCGTGTATTTTCTGTGCCCGCTCCGCCCGACAACTCCCAACATATCCCAGAGTTTACCCCTTCAATTTCTCCTTCCATCGAGTTCGAAAATTTGACCGAGAAGGACATGGAGGATACATTCGCATGCGAGGATTCAGACCAAGATGACGATGATTTTGACTTTGACTTTGATGAAGACACCGAGTTCGAGGGCAATCCGGTATTTAACACTGCTTCCAGGTGTTACATTTTTAACAGTTTAACCAGGACAACGAGATGCCTGGAATTGATAGCAGCTTTTTCAACAATACATTCTTTGATGACAGCGTCAACGAGGTGCGCAACATGGTGTTATTTTCGATCCAGATTCATTATATATTATAGGATACTTCCGTGGCTGCACTGATGGAAGGCATCGAGCGTACCTTTACCCTCATGCAGCAGTCGGAGAAGCTTCCCAGTCGTGTTCTCGATGACGCGTTCCATTACATGGACCGACTGCTCCGCCTCTTGTCAAAAAAACATTCGGCATTCAAAGCATTTGCCCACGACTTCAGCGAGGCCATCTTTGTCCGGGATCATTCGGACGAATGTGCTGTCCGAGCTGTCATCGAGAAGAACGGAGGTGACTGGGAGTATTACAAGCGCGCAAAGTCTTCGACTCTTAACCGCCGTATCCGCCGCTATATTCCGGAACGCACCGTGCTATTGGGCCGACTCGATAAATTGTTCAACGCATACCAGGACATCCAGTGCTCAACGAAGAAAAGCAACGGCCCCTTCTTCTCAGATGAAGCCAAAGAAATGGTCCAACATCTCCTTCAAACCGCGCGAGAGGGGTACCTCTCGGATCCTCCTGGTATCCCCCTTTACTATCTATTGGGAAAGGACCGTGATGGGCTCAACGTCTACCGCACCGTGCGAGGAACGAACTCGCTCGAGGGTGGATTCCATATGGTCGTTCGTCGCATTTTTGGCTCCCTGCGAGCTTCTCCAGAATTGGCAGAGTGCATTTTAATTAACTGGATTTTGCGTCGAAACATGAGGGTATTCTGTTCATTTTTTTCGATCCTGTTCAGTCTTCTGACGCTTGCCAGGTCGGGTTTCATAACCGCACGGGCAAAAAGTATCGCGGCCATTATGCACTTTGGATCAGGGACGAGATCGTCGAACTTGCTATTGAAGTCGGCTGCAAGCCCTCCTTCCCTCTTCCCCGTGTGCTCCCGACTCGGATCGCCACTTCCGAAACCATTGGCATCCTCCCTATCGACAAATCACTTGCTGAAAATCTCAAAATCACTACACTTCCTCGCCCACACATCACTGGTCTACCTCACCATCGTGATACACCAGTGCATGTCATGACGCGCCTCTGTACCAAGTCCATAAACCGGTACCGCTACCTCCAACTTCGTCAGCGGACTCTTGCGGCGGTGGTTCCAGTGCATACGCACCAGGAATACATCACTTTCAAGGCACATATTAACCACGCAAAATTCAGAAAGGGTGCCAAGGTTTATCCACCCCACGAGCACTGGAAGAACATCGACTTCCTCAAGCTTGCACAATTTTGGAACGAACTCGTGGACGCCCAATCACGCTCAGTAACCGACTCCAACCTCCGAATTTACTACAAACTACCTCAACAACTTGAAGCGCACCATAAAAAGACCATTCTCTGGAAATCGGAACGTTCCACACTGTCCACCGGTATCAATTTCACTGCGCGGAAGCCGCTTCTCGACATTCTCAATTCGGACGATAATTATACTAATGCTCTACCTGCGATTCCGTTACCCGAAGCTGTTCCCGACGGCGAAGTGGACCTCTCTATTGCAGGTTTGACTCGTCTTCTTTTCTTCCAAAATCTGCGCTGATTTTATCTGTCGCAGGCGACAATGTTCCAACTTCTTTCAATCCGATGGCCGAGGAAGAAGATGGAGAAGATGTTGGTGACTCCCAGATCCCTGAATTGGAATCTGGCGAGTCGTCCATGCAGAGCGATGAGGTAAACGAGACTGCGGAGTCAATGTTGCCCTCTGTGCAATTTACTCCACAGCCGGCCCCACAGCCTGCGCAGTTGGCTGCACCTCAATTCATCCGGCCTGTCGTCGTGCAACAGACATTGCTGCCTGGTGCCTCCACACCTACACCAGGTCCTGCAACTCAGAAGGCAAAAGTAACGAGACGCTGTGCCCTGTGTGTGGAGGCTGTTTGTCCGAAGCGGCACAACTGTCGGGGTTCGGGCGGCAAAAAGTGGTGTATATGCGGGCATCCCCCTTTGAAGAAGAACCGGGCACGCGAGAGGGAGGAACGCACTTTGCAACGGGAGAATGCAGCGCAGACCCGCGGAAGCTGATCGTGTTCACGCTAGTAGTTTCAGAGCAATTTATTTACTTCATATTGTACCTGGTTTTGAAGCTCAGACGGCGAACTAAGCGGGCGGGAGCGAGTGCGATAGAAAAGCGGTGCCTTCCATACAAGTACAGAAATAGAGAGCACCAGAGAGCGCAGAAATCGAGAAGCGACGAGACAGCGCTTGTTGCGGCAACAGCGGGCTGAAACAGGCGCCCGCTGACAACACAAACATCTTGAATTTGATTGGCTGAGACTTAGGCCATCCGGGCCGGTGGCACTTAGTACTTGAATTCTCGGAACAATCCACGCGGAGCCGAGATTCAAGTTAATTCAAGTTTTGTGATTTGTCTAGGGCAGACTACGGGACGGTTGGGACTCCGATTTCGCGGTCAGGTGAGCTCTTTGATTTTCTGATACTCCCTCCCTTTTTCTCTCATTTTTCGCTTTTTTTGCAACTTGAAAAACTTGAATTTCACGTTCTCTCCCCAGACATAGTACATAAGCCTTTATTTTTATCATCCTTATCTATGTGATGCTTGTTGACTCTCGGCGGACTGGGTCGTAGTGGCCTGTATCATGCCACCTTCGCGTCGCAAATCTTGGGAGACTTCAACTACAACAACCCTATTTCCTGCCTCGGCCGATGGAACTTACGCTACAATCACACCGACGAGGGATCGGTGTACTTAATCTCGTACTCACAAAGCACTCGCCCCCGAGGTTTCGTAACTCTCTGGCCGTTCCTTGATGGGCACCTACGGCTACACGCGGAGAAGCAGCGAGTATCATGTCTTCATCTTTCCTAGCTAGCGCAACGAACCGTCGAGATGTCTCTCTATTTGGGAGCCTGTACCAATATCGGCAGCATGCATGGCCGAACGAAGCAGTTGCTAATGTGCATCTGCGCACTGTGCACATTGTTTCTCTACCCACGCAGATAATCAGTCTCGTGGCATCGTCCATGTCCGAGACCGTGGAAATGGGCGGCTCTCTTCATTGTCAAGATTTGCCACGACCTCAGGACCCTGCCAACCCACCGCCGAAATCCGTCGATTCGCGATCCTGATACGAGCCCTTCGTGTTAATTGACAGCTTAAATTTGGGACTATCATGCCTCGCGCAGTTCTTTGGAGGTGGGCCGAGATCCGAGTCTCAACAGGGCTGCCGCGTATGTGATTGTCGGTCAAGAAGATTACAGCCTAACTTACAGATGCACTTCGAATGGACGACCCGCTGTGTCTATTCAGACCCTTTTGCATGTATTGATGGACATATACGGCATGTCGAACTCTCAGGATTCGGCGTCTCGACTTCTACACAGTTCCTTTCCTAGGTCCCTCATCAGACTTTTGACATTTTGATTGTTGTGTTGTCAGGCGTTGCACAACACGGGACCGCCTGCCAAAATGGCACAACACGGCTTAAAACGCCCCAACATCACAACCCACACCACGCGGCCATGAAAATCCGCAACACCGTTGATGGGGCAAGGTTGACGGAGCTCGGCAGCACAATCAGAATTAAAATTCCTTCTCACTCAAGGGAGTCCTCCATCCTACCATCCCATCCCAGATATCCACACCCAATTTCAAGCTCAATGTGGAGCTCCCCATCGTCGACAACATCCCATCAAAAATCCGAAAATGCCCGAAACAGCCCAAACACGGCAATCAAAATGTCAAAAGACTGATAGGCTTCCTGATGTCCGAATTCTATCGAAAGTCGCTTGAGCTGACTTATCCATATATCAGGTATTTTTTGTCTTTTTTTTTTTTTTTCAGAAAAACTACTCTGATCATTTGGGCTGACTAGGGAGACTATGACTTATCATGAATCCATGCATGCAGTTTCAAGTTTCATCTCCGGCGTTGAGCTATGCTTGTCTCTTATTTATCCGTAAAGCATAAATCCAACACAAATCAGAAGAAATACCAAATGGCTTCCGGCTGTTGTCTATTCTTGCTGTATGCATTTAACTCTTCTCGTCTTTTGCGTGCTGTAGATGCCGCGAGCTGATATCTCCTTTCTTCTCCGAAGCCGCAAAGTCCGCTCTACACCAGCCAAGATTCGCCCCAGATTCGCCATATTAATCGGTATGATTACGACGTCTGCCTACTCTATATATGGTACTTACATCCGAAATCCTGGCTTTTCTCCCGGCAATTCGTCAGGCGCGGGTTTGGCTCTGATATCCGCTTCATACACACGCAAGAAATCGAATCCTCAAGTTCGTATTCTTTACGACAACCATGATGGCACTTCGGCACATATCCTAATTTGGAATTGATTTGGAAGAGATTTTCCATTTGTTGGCATCAGACTCATCGATCACACCTTTTCTCTTCCACCACAACGAAGCCGCAACTCGCCGGGACTTTGGCCTATAAAGCCTCGCACATATTCCCTCATTATCCAGTCCCTGCAGCTGTTGCATGTACTCTAACCAGCTTTGCGGCCCCCATAACTCTCCTATACATACAATGACAATTATCTGCTAGGGGACTGTGGTTTTGGAAATTCGCGGGGACAGCGGCAGGACTGTTAGCTTGCCGTAAGCCCATGCGTCCAGAAATCAAGCTTCTGTGTTTGCTCAAATTTCTTTCTCCTTTCTTTTCAGTGCATCCGCTGTATCAAAAGTAACATAAACAGGGCCTCACTCTTGTGTACTTATTCTTCACGGACACATCCCGTGTATCCATCCAGTCATCCTACATTGTATCTCTTTTCGGTGCAGTGTTGCGGCTTAAGCCCTTATTAAGGGTAAATTTTTTTCCTAAGGGCTTAGGACCCTTAAGTAGGGTTAATAAGGGTTGCCCTTAATAAGGCCTTAGATCAAAATTTCCTAAAATGGACGTTTATTATGCGGGCGTGCTAGTGGGCGAGTTTCTACGGGGTGTATGGTTGCAGCCAAAACTTCATGACAAGCCGCAATTTTGACCCAGGGCCTTCTAGATTCAGGATTAGGCATGAAAGTAGGTATAGTTTGTGTGTAAAATTTTCGTTTCAAAAAAATTGGGGCGTCTCATAGCGTGGGAAAAAAAACGCAAAATCTGGAGCGAGAATTTTGGAAATTTAGTGTACCTATTTAGCCTTCCGCTTGCCCTTGCCCTTGACCGGCACCACCCCTCGTGACATTGCCTTTGCCTTGGCGTTCCACTTCGCCGTTGCATCAGCCAATTCAGTTGCACGCACTCCGCGGTGCGACCGGTATGTCTTGACGGCAAACTCGGTGATCGGTCCTGTGGCACCCAGGCGATAGACACTGGCATAGCGATGAGCACGTCGATAGAACCGGCAGATGGTTGGGAGGGGGCAGAACCGAAGTCCCTCATCAACAAGGTCCTTGGCCTTTGCCAAGTTCCGTTAGAACACTCCCGGAACCATATTGTCCCCGTTGTCGTCTGGTTCAGTTTTGGCGTTCCCGGGGATAGTCTGAGACGGGGCAAACATCCCCCGGTGCCCCTGTGCTGGTGAGAGGCGGTCTGGGCAACCCGCGGCATGGTGTGGAGCGAGAGGAAGACGTCGGGCGTGATTGATGGCGGAGCACCGCCACCGGTTATGACCGGCCCGAACCGAAAACGCAAAATCTCGGTGGGAAAAAATATATTTACACTTTTTAAACTTTCGCTCCGGGGGATCTGTAGAGGGCCATCTTATAGTGCTATTTACACAATAACTTGATGCCTGAGTTAAAACTAGAGGAACAGTAGCAATTCCCAAATCAGGACAAAAGTTTGTCACGAAGTTCCGTCTGCAACCATACTCGTCCTCTGAGCCAGGAAGTGCTCCATCATCGGGCTCCTCATCGCTCTCCTCCGCTGCAAGCAACTCCATCATCAAAACCTCCCTCGTGAATTGTGCTGGCGGTGGCTTTCCTACGGCGCGACAGACCACGCCACCGAATAGGAGGTCGAGAGAACGAGGGAAAATTTTGGTAGGACGACGAGTCCCCGGAGTGGGAAGCTCTTCATCGTCTGTATCACCCTCGTCGCTATCTGCCGGTTTGTTGCTGGCTGCCTTCCACTTGGCGTGACAGCCATAAAGCTGTACTAAGGCTTAATTAAGGGTTAACAAGGATCTGAGCTGAAGCTAAGGCCTTATCTTAAGGCCTTTTTAAGGGTTACCCTTAATTAACCCTTAGCCCTTAAGCCGCAACACTGTTTCGGTGTACCACTCCACCCATCCGTGACATGTAACTAAGATGCACCTATCTCCATTCTCACGACTCTGTACCTGGGGTCATTTTGTGCCCTAAATCTAGAAACACCTCATGTTTGTCAATCCGATAGATCCACCAGACAATCAAAAATTAGCAAAGGTGACCTGTCATTCCCTCCGAAGTGCCAAGTTACGGGGTCAAGAATCACTCGCAGATACTACATTTGGTTCTTTTCTTCTCTGTGCGCTTCTTAGCACTCAGTTGCACAGAACTTTAGGCTGGGAACCTGAACAAACCTTTACTACATTGGTTCATATCCGGGACTGCGTTGGAAGAAAGTTACTGATACTTAGAATGAACAACAACAACAACAACAACAACAACAACCACTACCACCACCACCCCGGTTTTTTCGTTCGTTCCTGCTGAGCCTCAGGCAGTCTGCAGGGATGATAGTTCATCGCCTTGTTCCACATGGTCGCCCCATTGCCCCCTGCCCTTTGCCCCTTGCCCAATTGCCCAATTCGCCCCTCGCATTTGCCACTTTGATCATCCTCATCTGCACTTAATACCGCGCATCCAGCTCATGCTGCCTTTCCGACGCTCACAAACAACATCACATTGTTCCCATTCACCTACTCTTCTATTGGACACCTCTACGAGTCTGCAGACTGCCGGCGCCGTCACTTTTGCGCCCGCCACCTCGTCTTGGGGTTTTTCGGTCGACAGATTATGTAATGGGATCAACTGCACGGAAACACCCGGATATCACGCGCACTGGCCGGTTTAATCCGTCCGATTATGCGCCTTTTCTAACTCCGTTCTGACCGACCGGATAAGCATAGGCACCTTTTCTTTCATAAACTCTTTTCACTTGGGTTCGTCGAGGTACCTGTACCTAAGTATTAAATACGTAGACGAATATCACATTGTTAAATTGTTAAACGTCAAGCGACGATCATGATGGCGTCAGAATACTGTAACATTTCGTTCAATTCTCATCGGCTGTGACCTGTGACCGCGGCATTCGAACTTGAAATTTCGTACATGGTCTGGGGTCGCCGTGACACCGATTTTTTTTCGTAAAGTCCCCCGAAACGAGTAGTAGATATGAGTCACATTTGTATCGTCGCAGCCTAATACTCAGTTCACGAGCCATGCATGAGAGGAGGGGACTGGCAAAGCAAAGCGGTGAGCTGTCACTGCCGATTTACTTCCGCTCACGTCAAAAATGGCATTGCGTGTGAACGCCGCAGTGCTGATCACCACACGCGCCGCCTAGGCGGGGTAGGTAGGTAGGATTAAAATTTGATTTTTGGGGCCATTTTCGGCCAATTTTGTGACATGTTTTGAAGATTCGAACCTCCTCGAAAATGCCTGTGACACCCCAAAAATTTCGTATAAAAAGGGCCCTGTGACCTGTGACATATGAATTGAATGAAATGGTACAGTATTTTCCGTCGTGCATATCATATCTCTATCTAAGCGCCTTTGGCGTCTATCTGATCCAATTTCGCTTCAAATAATTTATTCATCCAAGGTTCAGCCTCCGCCTCGAAGAGGCCTAATCCATGTCATGTAACTTACTCAGAGGTCGCCGCTTTCACTGTGTTTCACCCAAAGAGTCAGTTGTATTCCCAAGAGCAACATCATTTTGAGATCAATCACTTCCTCGGATTGGCGTGGTGACAGTGTCTGGATGACAGGCCGGGTGACAATCTAGATGACAGTCACAGTGACTGCACATCCAAAACGGAAGGTGCGGATTGTCCGCCGTGTCGTTATCATGGTTATATAGAGAGAAGTTGCTAACTGTGAATAAATTCACGGGGCTCGTTGTTCCCAGCTCGCGTCCCGGCTGGTATTCCCAGTACGTGGTTACGTCGTGCTCGTTAGACCAGCTGGTAGTCCCAGTACAACGCCCCGGCAGTTTCCGCACCGACGTCGTAGCTGTGAGGTCATCGCATGTGACCTTTCCATTGGAAGGTTCTCTGTCTCTTATTAATATTATATAGAAGATATATATATATTTTTGGAGCGTTTGGTATAATGAGGTCTAGTCTGCAGAAGCATTCCAGTACCACCCCATTTTTGACGGTACATTTTTTTTTTCTTACAGTCAATACGGCAAGGCCTAGATTGATCTTTGAATTTTCAGGTACCCCATGCGATAGGGACGGCTATGACCTGCCTTCAGGTCCACGAGGAGGAGATGGCAGGCAGGCAGGTGGACCGCCTCTCCCAGCTCCATCATAAAGATTTGTATAGCACAATCGACGCCATTCAGCAGGGTGATATTCCCTGGCAGTCCTTCTCTGTTACCTACACTGGCCCGCTACCCGAATCTGGTGACGTTCCAGCGTGGATGATGGAGAAATATGAGGTCTGGTACCGGTCACCGCTCGCTATTTTCGAGAAGCAATTGGCCAACCCGGATTTCAAGGACGAGATGGATTGGGCCCAAAAGTGAATATTCAAAGATGGAAAGTGCCAGTACATCAACTTATTTTCGGGAAATTGGGCATGGGAGCAAGTGGTAATGGGTATTTGCAATCCATGACTGTGTGCTGACTATGTTTTTCAGGATAAAATTGCACAGGACAAGAACAATCACGGAGCGATGTATGCTCCCAGTGTCCTCGGCAGCGACAAGACAACTGTTTCCATTGGGACGGGAAATACAGAATTTTACCCATTCTACGGCGGAGTCGGCAATCTTCACCATGCAGCGAGGCATGCCCATTGCAAGGGCCTTGCAGTCATCGCATTTCTAGCTATTCCGAAGAGTTTGTACTTTATTTATAAATCATTCTCCCACTGACAAAATTTCAGCAACACGTGATCATTCAGGCAGCACAGCATTCCATATTTCGCCAGCAACTCTTTCATTCTTCCCTCCACAAAATCCTCTCACCCCTGAAACCATATATGACTATACCCCGCGTTCCGTTGCGCGGACAGCCATTTTCCTCGGGCAATATATGGTTTAGGGCCTTACATCACTGACTATCCCGAGCAGGCATTGCTGGCCTGTATTGTGCAAAATTGGTGTGCTCAGTGCGTATTCCTGCTGTATTCCATATCTATCTGAGATTGTTGCATTAGCTGCCTCTCCCATGCCGCCGACCTTGACCACCCCATTGCTCCCCGCTCTCACGAGCAAGCGGACACTGTAATGGAGGGCTGCACACTGAAAGAGCTCTGCGACGAGTTCGGTATTGTGGGTGACATTATTGTGAATGTCCATTGATCTTTCCGACCCTGCACCTTGACTTATCTCTGCGAAAGGCCTTCACAACAGGTTTCCCGTGCACGGATATTCACGAGTTGATCTCGATGGATTTGCTGGGTCTTGCTGAGAGGATAGCCAGTAAAATTTGGGTTTGAACTGTCTCTTTAGATTTGTTTTGACGGCCCTGGTGCTTTTGAACAGGAGCTGAGGGCTCTGCATGTCAATCCAAACAAATGCATATGATCATCGGCATGATGGGCCGAGATTTCGCACCTTATATAGATGTCTTGTCCCACGTCTGTGCGTGCCGCTGCAGCCAGTAGTAATATGTTTCATACGTCAGTTGCTTCAGAAGAGACTTATTTGTGTCGGTATTTATGCTCCTCCTTATCCAGCGGCACATGAAAGAGTACCTAGCTCCTTTGCGCAACAGGTTCTTTTCGATGAGCAGCCATTCACGTGTGCCGAATTATCGTTGTGAACTGAGCGAGGTGTTTTCTGAACGACGCAAAGAACTGGCGGATTACTCTTCACGCGGGCTAATACCACGCCCATTCAGTAGGTTCAGTTCTCAGAGGTGGTTCGAGTTTTCACACACCATTCAGATCCCAATCTTTCGACACCTTGGGTCGTCGATCTGAGTCTGGCTTCAGCCACCTCTGTGAAATTCTAGAGCCATTTCATCTGGAATTCGTTATGGATTCACACCAAATTTTGTATGTAGCTAATGTACGTACGATACACTTTCTAGGATGTATCATCATATGTTTTCAAATTCTGACCACCACCAAAAATGGCAAGACCGAGCGAGGATAACGCAGCCCAGCCTCGCCCGTCGCTCGCTCTTACTGACGTAGTGCGCCTTCTCGAGTGCAGGAACCACCCCGCAATAGAAGGGGAAAGCTGCGGAGACCGTCCAACGCGATTTTGGTATCCCCGCCTAGGACGCCTAGCGTGTAGGGCTACCACCCGTGCCGTGACGGGCACGGCCGTGTTTTTACGGCCCGTCGAGTGGTCTGCCAGAGCTTCAACGGGACGGCACGGTCAACGGCACGGCCGCGACGGTCGTGACGGGTTAATTTAGGTGCAATGATGTGTTTTGAGCTGATTTAAGCCCAAACCTGGTCCGCTTCGGTCGGTTCTGGAAGATTGTGTCTGCGAAATGACACAGTCGCTGATTCAGAATCCCTGCAAATATTTTTTGGAGGTCAAATATTGCGACTTTCCCAAAGGGGAAGAATACCTCGGCTGAACCCGGCAGAAATTCGCCTCAGAGTATAGGTCTCAGTACTTGGAGGAAGCCCAGAAATAGGTCGAGATTGAATTGTGGACCTGTTACTGGGGTCATATAAGGTATGCGTCAAGCAAATGCCACCAACGTTTATGTAAGCTAGCGTGACACGTCCAAATCGGGTTAAAAACACTTAAAAAACACGTCAAATAATCGTCCGGGGTGATTTCGACAATCTGTTCCCAACAACTTGTGAAGAGAGTACCCCCGAAGAGGGTGATGTGGTCCGCTTTGACCCAGATTAGCGACTAAATAAGTTTAACCATTTTTCGTGACTTGATCCCATCTCTCGCGAGCATCGACACCAATTTTACATAAACTTGCTCAGTTGAAAGCCTCTGCCTTCAGTATTTTTTCTAAAGAGGATTATATCATCGGACTACAAAATTTTGGAGCTAGATTTCCTCTCCGTGTCTTTGTGCTATCAGTATGCATTAATTTTTGATTTTTGCGGCCCATTTCTCCCGATGCGGATGACCGTGACATGATGTGACAGGGGTTGGTGGCGTTTGCTTGACGCATACCTTAGCTTGACGCATACCTTAGCACGAGTCAAGGCCAAAAAACCGTACTATTTTAACAGTCACCCGTGTACCCGTTTGCCTGCCGTGGCGGTAGTGATGTCAAAGTTCGGTTCGGTTCAGGTTCGGGCACTTTTTGTTCGAACGCCGAACCTGAACTTCGGTTCGGTTCAGGCATTCTCCTGAACCTCGAACCTGAACCTGCGTTCGGCGTTCGAACGCGTTCGAACCTACAAAATTTTCCGCAGCCCAAACGGGCCAAAAACTGGTGGCTGGATGTTCACAGAGGGTGGGTGAGCTCTTCAAACATGAAAAAAGCATCTCAAGCTCACTCGTCCGGGCTAGAATCAGAAATTGGGTGTATCTAATGAGTGTTAATGAAAGAACGAGTCAGGTGGTTAAAAGAACGTGTGCTCATCTATGGTGCGATTAGCACGTTCTGCTGTCCCATTCTGTTGCAGTCGATTCCTGGTTGAATGGCGATGCACAATGCCCTCTGCAGCAAGGAAGTTCCTGAACTTGTTGGACATGTACTCGCCACCCTTATCGTCCTGAAATCCTTTGATCTTTTGTCCAAATTGGTTCTCAGCATAAGCTTTGAACAACTTAAATGCATGGAACGCGTGACTCTTGCGTTGCATGTGGTAACACACTTTGAAGCTAGGTCTAGCATTGAATCCTCCTCGAAATCCTCCTCACGCCCCATCCCGTTGATGTCAAATTCCTGCTGCTGTTGATCTGTATGTGAGTTTTCCTCGTCGTCGTCGTCACCGCTATCCACAGGCTCCTTGTATTCAACTGTGACGACTTCCAGATGAAACACGTCGCCGAGCCAAGGGGGAGCCGGGATTCCATCGCGCAGCGCGGAGTCCCGACCTTCACGATCCCCGGGGAATAAGGAGCCTGTGAAGCCGGGCAAGCGAGACGCCTGGGCTAGCCGTTTGACAATGGCGGTGTTGATGCGGTTCCTGACAATCCATCGACGGGATAGCTCACGGGCGAGCTCGGGAGCAATGACCATATTCGCTGCGATTGCGCGGTATTGATCCACGTGGTCGTCGACCATCGACGTAACGAGACGTCGGATCTCGACATTGCAGCGGGTCTTCTCCTCCTTGGAGCGGACAAGCCGGCTTCGCGCCGCGTCGGGTCTGCCCATCCGAGGGCACGGATATCGTTGCGGGTTTCGCGAAGCCAGTCGAATTCGGCGAGCGTGGCGTGATTGATTATGGTGTTGTACGAGAGCTTGGGGCGGGGGGGGTTCAACGAGGCACCGGCGGCGTTGTACCTGTCCAGGGCGTGTCGAATCGTGTCCTTCCGGGTTTGAAGTGCCTTGCCGATCTTCTCGCGCATTTTGTAACCTGTCAGAGTTAGAGCAACGTACGTTACAGTGAATAGATAACTTACCAACGCCGCTCATGCTAAGCTTTGTCATTTCAAACAAGCGCTGGACGACTAGGCGCTCGAGTTCGTCCACCGCTAGCCGGTAGCGCCGCTCTGTCATCAATACGATCCCGTCAATGTACGGCTGGGAGGTGGAAGTCCACCGGTTGACGATGTCATTCGTCTCTTCGAAACGGCAGACTTCCTCTTCGGTGGCGAGGTACTTCGTATGGGTTGTTCGGTACCTGGTATTGATGTGGATAATTTCGGCGCGGCCGATTCCATTAATTATGTGGTAGTCCCGCGCATTCCAATCGGATTTAGCCTTATCCGACTCCTGCCTGCAGGAAAAGTCAGTACAGACAAGCATGTGATCAACTGAACGGCGCACTTAGTCAAGCCGAGCTTAATCAGTAGCTCCATGTACTCTACAGTGGCTGAAATCTCGGGCGGCTCGCAACGGAGCGCTTTGAAATAAGCTTGCTCGCTCCTGAGATCGTCTTCATAGTCTTTGGCTGTGGTACCGAGGCGAAGTTCGAGCGCGCGAAGCTGCTCTCGATTAATTTTGATCTTCTCGACAGCCTGCCAGTAATTTTGGTAAATGAAATTGCCTGACAAGACGCGGGATGAGCAAATAGATCGGAGACAGGGTGAAAACCAACCAGATGATGCGTGCTTGTCAAGATCATGAAAGTCGAAATGTTCGTCGAGTTGTTGGCGCCGATGAAACGCAACCGAGAGTCGTGTGACCGAGGCAAGATGGTTGGACTTGCAAAAAGTTCGCTCACATTCTTCAAAGTCCTCCAGGCCAACACCCTCCACATAGAGAGGAAGCCATCCAACCTGGCACGCGCGGTTGTGCGCGTGACCGTGAAACGCCGGTACAACTCCTCGGAGCTTCATTGCGACAACGCGCTTCCCCAGAGAGCTGCGGAGGAGAGTCTTGAAGAATGCACACATTATGTCGTAGCCGATACAGACATCCTTGCCGTATCGGTCGAGGATGCTCTTGATAATTGGTATATACCGCATACCTCAAGAATTTCGGTCCATGATCACTTCCAAATTGTTCCAGACTGCTGTAAGTAGAGCAGCAACAAATGCAAGGTCTGAAATGAAACGAAAAGTGAGCTCTCGCGTACACATTATAATCCGGACTCACTTGCGCTCCCCAGATGAGTTTTGCGTGGTCCTCGAAGATGACCATCTATGATCTGGTCAAGAGCATGGCCTGGAAGTCGTCGCAGGAGATGACAGATGCTATTTGGGCGCGCTTTGCGTGGGTGGTACGTACTTTTGACACATCAATCATTTAGATACTGACTTCCGAGTCAGCAAATGCAGCTGATCGACTATAAGGAGAACGGCGGTAAGGACGACGGGTACTGGGACCACATCGATGTAGAGCTAGCAGAGCGACGCGCAAAGGCTTTAACCATTGAAGCGGCACTTCGGCCTGCATTCTCAAGCTAGTATGTATCTTTATAAAGCCCGTCCCCATCTGCTGACATGCCAACAGTATTTTTGAGGAGGCGTTGAAGAGGCACCTGCAGCTCTGCCGGCCCTCAAAGAAAAGGAAGTCCAGCCAGCAGCTTCCCAAATGGCAGCAGGATATATCTCGCGCTGTCGCGGAAATGGAGGCTTATACAGTGGAGCAGCTTGCAGAATAGGAGGAGGAGCCTCAGGATGAGCATGATGAGCCGGAGGAGAGGGATCAGGAAGAGCATTAGTTCCCAGCGCGCGCTGCACCTTACTTCGTATAATACTCTTACCGCACAATTACTATGGCTGCGTATATTCAATTATTATATTCTCATTTATCTGGTACTGGGCACAGCGGGCAGACCCTGAGTGAAGGAGCGTCAGACCTCACCTCGCCAGCACTAGATGTACGATGAATCGGTGTGTTGCTGAGCAGCGGCTCACGACCTCAAATCCACGTCGGTGATCTGATGTCGGTTCCAGGCGGGCCCGATTTGGTCAAAATCAGATGGATTGATGGTCAGGCCCAGGTTGCCGGCCCCGAGCTGGCTCCCAGGTCGCTGATGAAACGGTGGTGTACGTTCGAGCAGTGTTGCGGCTTAAGGGCTAAGGGTTAATTAAGGGTAACCCTTAAAAAGGCCTTAAGATAAGGCCTTAGCTTCAGCTCAGATCCTTGTTAACCCTTAATTAAGCCTTAGTACAGCTTTATGGCTGTCACGCCAAGTGGAAGGCAGCCAGCAACAAACCGGCAGATAGCGACGAGGGTGATACAGACGATGAAGAGCTTCCCACTCCGGGGACTCGTCGTCCTACCAAAATTTTCCCTCGTTCTCTCGACCTCCTATTCGGTGGCGTGGTCTGTCGCGCCGTAGGAAAGCCACCGCCAGCACAATTCACGAGGGAGGTTTTGATGATGGAGTTGCTTGCAGCGGAGGAGAGCGATGAGGAGCCCGATGATGGAGCACTTCCTGGCTCAGAGGACGAGTACACCCCGTAGAAACTCGCCCACTAGCACGCCCGCATAATAAACGTCCATTTTAGGAAATTTTGATCTAAGGCCTTATTAAGGGCAACCCTTATTAACCCTACTTAAGGGTCCTAAGCCCTTAGGAAAAAAATTTACCCTTAATAAGGGCTTAAGCCGCAACACTGCGTTCGAGCAACAGTGCCGACGCCTTTTTTTTTTCTCCCTCAGTTTTTGTCCGTTCGACTTAATTTTTATTGCAAGCTACTACTAGGTCTTGTTGTCAACGTAGAGCTGGTTACGAGTCTAAGAGTACAGCAACATTGATGCTATAATAAAACCTTCAGATATAGATTACTGCCAGCTGATTTCTGTAGTGGGAGAGGAGAAAACAGAGGTGAAGAGGAACAGGATCTTACACATACGCTAAATGAAAGGGGGAAAACGGAATAGAGAATGGGGTAGAAAAAGAAAAAGAAAAAGATCAGAGCACCTCCCCGGTTCGAACCCTAGCAACATGGAGAAATTAGGTAACTATGCGCCTGGTCATCCAACCACTAGAGGATAGTGACCTTACCCATTTTTGGCAAACATTACGTTATGACACGCTCGCACTCTCGGCAAAGAACGGCGACATTGGTCAGCATTTGTCCACTTTAGGCAATGTCATAGTGGGGGAGGCGTTGGCCAGCTCTTGTCGGGGGGTTGTCGAAGTGTCGAATTGGTTGAAATAGTCACGCGTCATCCCCCCTGTCGAAATAATAAACCCGTCTAGCACACGAACCATTTGTCTAATTCGGAACTTTGTTTATCTCCGTCTCCGACAGGAAGCTGGCGAGACCCGAAAATTCCTAACGTCAATTCCTCGGCTGCAAAGTCGGCCTTCGCACTCTCAGGGCAACCACGCCAGAAACTGGCGGGTCCATCGCCCACCGTTCCCGTGGTCCATCTCCTCACGCTGCTGCCGAGTCCGCCGCTGCGGGCCTTCTCCCTCACGTCCTGTCGTGGCGCTCCCCGAGTTGTTCAGTGACCAGGTGGGTGCCCCTTCCACAGCAGCCACCGGCGATGTCTTGTGTCCTTGGAGGTAGCACTGCAGCTCTGCGGTGGTGAATTCTGCCGGGGGGATGCTGGCCGAAAACGCGCAGCAGAGTAAGTGTCTCGGTGTCCGTGCTCCGTGGATATCAGGCTCGGGCTTCGAATCCTCGCTGGCCAAATTTTTGGTGGCCTCTTTTTTGCCTGTGGACGCCACATCATCGGCGGGCGGGACGGAGTGCGGAACCGGGTTGCAGGGAAGAAGCGCATAAAGAGGGCGCGCGCTTGGTCTGTCGTGGCGAGTTCGTACGCGATTTTACGATCGATGCGTCCAGGGCGTAACAAGGCGGGATCGAGGTGGTCGATGTAATTCGTCTACAAAGTATATCAATGACAATGGTGGCATGCCAAAATATTTAGACGAAGAGGAACAAGAAGGGCGGAAGTTTGAATCAAATCCCAGACAAGTACAAAATCAAGCTGGCGAAAGCAACGCACCGTCGCAAAGAAGAGATTCCCTTCTTCGCTGCCGACACCGTCGATTACATTCAAGAGTCCCGAGAGCGTGACAAGCGAGCGAGCACCATGCGCCGCCGTAAGAGGGCCTGGGCGGCCGGCGCCATAAATCTTCATTGGAGAGTCCTCCAGTTCTTCCTCGTCATCGCGGGACGCGAAAGCGCAGTCAATGTCCTCGATCAGGGAAGATGGCATGCTTAGGAATCAAGGATGCGGCACGTTGGAGAAAAGAGTCATCAACGCTGGATGGAGGCAAGATCGATCACCAAAAAAAACGGAAAGGATAGCCAAATAACGTACTGCCTGGAGGCCAGGGGACAGCGAGTAGATTTCCAGGTTGAGAGCGCCTGCGAGCGCATATATCGTGGACGCTAAAAGGGTATTTTCCTTATTAGGGAAGAACCAACTGGGGATAATCAAGATTATCTGCCTCCACTTTTTTCCCACTTCCTGAGGGTCCGTAGAGCAGATATCCGCCGGCCGATGCGGAATGGCCTTGCTTCGACGTACCAATCCTCCGTCGAAATAAATTCCTTCGGCGTCGCAAACGAGTGGCGTCGACCACGCCCTCCCGGCAGGATGATGGAGCTGTGATGTGTAAATTTGGAGCTGAATACAAGCAGAATGACACTTACTTGAGTGGCCGAGGAGTCTTACGCTTCACATTGTTCCAGATCAGGTCAGGTCCGTAATGGGGGCGGCTACATGCAAGACTCAGTGGAGGCACATAGGAAGGCGTCATATTTTCATACTGAGTCTGCCAGGTGGATGATGACATGGGGTTGGTTGATACTGACGTAACGTGCGCGGGCGTCCTCAACAAGCTGCCAGAGCAGTTTATATCTTGTGCATAGGTTCTTTTTAAAAAAAAGGCCGTCAACAGAATGGACCAGGGAGATCGAGGCTCACGTCACGAAGATACTGGAGCTGTGCTGGTACGTGCCCAATCCCGTCAGTTGTGCCTGATCAGTATCTATTGTACGTTTGATCTCAATCCAGTGGCCGCGCCAGCGGAAGAGTTGGGGCAACCGGTACGTCGGGACATATTCTGCATTGCCCTTGATAGTCGGGTCAACCCACGTCTTGACAGACCACTTGCGACGTGAGTTGGTGGCGTTGACCACGAACTCGCGTGAGCGGCGCCACACGCTTTCTTGCGTCTGCGCGAAACATAACGCACGGCTCCGAGAAGAAACTGAGGACGCACCAAAAATAGTACGAGCCACTCGTATGCTTGATCGCCCTCGTCAAATCGGGCTGTCGTCGAATATTCTTGAGGGTGGCGCACGTTAGCACAGATCAGGGGTGGGACAAGAAAACCACCCACGGAATCTGAAGCGAACTGTCAACCATTGAAAGACCCTCCGTCCTGTCTCAATGACCAATCCTAGAACGAGCAGCTTGATGCTCGAGCCGAGGTAGGCCTGGGAGACCATTCCAAGTGCAGCGAAGACGTATGAAAGTCCGATGAAGGACGGGAGCCATGGCGACTCCACACCACCTTGTTGCTGAGGATCATCGAGGATATTTTTGAAGGGCATGAAAATCAGGGGGGTTGTGGCGTCTGGGGCTTATAAATGGCATTAGGCGCCGGTAAACATTGATGCATATTCTGAAAATTATTCCGCCTGCAGGGCGTTTGTGTCGGAATTTTTCCCAAGCCTGCGCTTGATTTTGACCAAAATTATCGCGTCACGCAGAAAAAAAAGATTGGCGGGATTCGGATCAGGCATTTGGGGACATGCACTCGGCAACTTCGATCCTGCCTGTCAAGGATTCAATTTACTAACTCCGCCGAATCCAGGTCTACATATTCCGGAATCGGTGGATCATGGAGCCTGTGAGTGAGGAAGTCTGCAAAAGGAAATGTGGCTTCCTAACAATGTATTTGTGCTTCTCCAATTGAGCCACAAGTTCGGACAAATTCTTCTCGAGGACTGTGAGTTGAGATGCGGTGGGGATCTTGATTGTCAGTCGGGGATAAGGTCCGGTGCCGGACAAAATTTTGGTGATTCAGGGCCCAAACCTAGGTCCTGTTCGGACAAAAATTGGTGCTCGAGAGCGAAAATCCTAGGTCCTGTCCGGACAAAAACTCGGGGTTTGGTACAGGTCGGGCGGAAATTTTCGAGGCAGAAACCACCTGGATGGAGCCTTTTCGGTGCAAAATTCCGCCCAATTGTTCAAATCAGCCAGGAAAGTCAGGAAAACCGCGAAAAGTATTTTTTGTCTTTTTTTTTTTTTTCAGAAAAACTACTCTGATCATTTGGGCTGACTAGGGAGACTAGCGAAAACGGGCACAGGGAGAAAAATTGGGAATTTCTATGGGTCGTGGGAGCAGAAAATTACCCTCTTAGGGTGCTTACATAATCGTCGGCTAGGTCCTGTCCGGACAAAAAGCACCCAAATAAACCTGTCTGGACAAAAATTGGCAGATCCAAGATTTTTGGGATCTAGCCTACAAAGGGATTGTCACGGGTCCTCCCATGTCCCCTGTCTCGGACTCTCGGTAACCCAGACGTTTGGTAACAAGCTCCTCGACCTGCTGGGGCACTGGCTCTTCCTCCTCGTCTGCCAACTCGTCGGACGAAGACAAATAATGTCGGGAACGAGACTAGCTCGTAGGAGCTTCCATTCCATACCTGTCATTCCCTCGGATGTGGGAGGAACTTCACTTCCATTCCATATTAATATGGAATGGAAGGGGGCGTGACGCGTGATCATTCCATGGGACAAAACCGATAATTTTTGATAATCAACACGACGCCAACCATCAATTCCATGGATACCTTAACTGACTTTCGATACATTTTGTTTACATCGCCATACACCAACCACCAATTCCGTGGATAACTTACACTTTCGAAACATTTTGTTTACAATTCCAACCATGAATACCGCAAGTAAATCCCAAGTGATATCAAGAGCAAAATAATAATAATTGTGTCTGCATATGTGTATCTACGACAGGGAAAAACCACGGGGGAGGCAAGGCGATTGTGCATGACAGTTAGACAGGATCAGGGTTGCTGGGGGCCTTGGGGCGAGGCATGGCAGGGCATTCTTCTTCGGCTTGGTGAGTTGCTCGCTCGCCTTCTTCTTGCCCCTTGGAGGTCCCACGGGGAAGTCGTAGTTGTCATCGTCATCAGCGGTCTTCTTCTTCTTCTTTGCCATCCCTCCTCGACATCTGCTGCCCGCTTCTTCCCACTCACCCCGGCGTCCCTGGTCTTCTTCCCCGTTGCTCCCACTACCTTCGCCACCCCATCACCTGCCTTCCTCTTCTTCGCCGCAGGCTCCTCATCAGTGTCGCCGGCCTTCCTCTTCTTCGACTTCGCAGAATTTTCATCGTCCGACTCATCCTCAATGAACTCGAGTGAATTCACCGTTTCTTGGTGGATTTCGAGGTGGTCGACCGAGCGGCTCTGGCTGGCACGGCTGTCTTGGCGCCCGAAGATTTCTTGTTAGCGGTGCTTTGGCAGATTTCACGGATTTCGCGGATTTCACGGATTTCGTGGAAGGTTTTTGGCGGATATCGCAGCACTACCCTTTGTAGGCTTCTTCGCCTTGGGTTCGTCCTCGCCTTCATCCTCGGAGGAGGTGCCATCATCACCGCTGTCGTCATCGCCGTTGGAGCCGCTGTTGTCATCAGAGTCGTCGGAGCCAGAGAAGCCGCCTTCGTCCTTACGAAGTTCATTTCGATGGCGTTTCCCAACTGATATCATTCTCAGCATCTGAATATGCCTCATTGCTTATGTGGAGTTCTGTACTGCGCTGTACATGTATCTTTGATAGTATGTCCTTATCCACTACATATTGTCTCGTTCTGTTGGGAGGATCGGTGGAGCTTGCCGGAATCGTTTAGTATGTACAGAACAAAGCGAAGAGCAGACTGTATGGGTGAATATATTTATTTTTCCACATCTATACAATCTACTGTACTATTTCGACCATAGGTTCAGGTGACGGGTGACGGAGGGTCGTGAACTGAACCTATTTGGTACCGGTGACGGTGACAGTCGAGTTTCAGGCCCAAATAGGCTCAAAAACACCAAAATTTTATCTCCGGCATTCGCCGGACTGCCTTTTATGGGAATTTTGATGTGATTGCCGAGGAATGAACTTAGGAAAAATGAACTTGGTAGGTGACGGGTGACATGGCGTGAACCTATGGTCGGCCACTAGGACGCAACCCCGCCATTCCAAGGGTGATGGCAAATCGGTCACAGACCGATTAAAACCGAACCTGCCGGCTGACGAAACCCTCGGCAATCTGAGGGCATTTCCAGCCAAATCGGAATGACCGATTTTTCCTGGGAAGGTCCATCTCGTCCCCGATCTTCCCAATCTTCGCCAGTTTTCGCGCGGCCTAGCGCAGCTCTCCTGTGCGTATTTCTTCTAATCCTCCTTTTCCCTCCACAATCTTGGCCCTCCACGCCATTCCTCCGCGATTACTTGACTGGGACTTGGCTACGACACGGGCTGCCTCCGATACCCCTCTTGCGTTCCCGCTCTTGCGTTTCCCTCTCTGCGGCTCGTCCTCGCAACTCCGTCTACGCCCCATCACGCCGTCCTCTATCTCCATCCTGGCTTATCTCTTCTGTGGTGGCATGGTCGCTGACCATCGTACAGGGATCAGGATTCCCGCGTCGTCGAAGCGCGCGTCGGCGCAGCGGAGCAGCGCCGACGACCCGACGACTAGCGCGAGTGCGGGCGGCGACGTCATGTTACCGTAACATCGGTGACACATCATGTCAACCGACGGCGAACCAACTCATGCCGTCCACCAGTGCAGCTACCAAGCAGCTACTGGTAGGTCAATCTTTATTTTCTTCGACGATTTACCGCTTCTGATTGCCTGTTGTTCAGCACCCTTATTAACACCCTTATCTACAACACTGACATGGAAAGGTGTGGTGACGGATCAAATCCGAGAGGAACGGCGTGGCCGATGCAACAGAAATGTTGGGTTCGAAAAAGTTTTGACGCGCTGTGTTTGGGTAATCCGGAAGGCCAATGTAAACTGCTGCATGGTTTGAACACAGAGCCGGTGTCCCCACAAATAGCCAGCCCCTCTGGCTACCTCGACCCTCATTTGCATTACAGTATTACCGGTATCAATTGACACGAGAAAGTGGGCTCGAGATCTATAGCCCTCGTCCACCAGTTCAGTCCCAGCTCCCCACCAACTATCTTGGTCACCGCCTCGGAGGCATGATCATGAACACTGGAGCAAACAGTCGCGATGAAGTGGCTGGGTCATGGGTTCAACCTGTGCGTGATAGTCTCATATTTCTCTTCTCAACCTAATGACACGGATTGAACAGTGTTTCGGCTGCGGCCAGGCTCGTTGCAAGAAACCCTCGACCGCCAAAGTCTTTGTGATTACGCCCGCACTGCCTGCCGACATCCTCAACCAGGAGCCCCTCCGCAAGCTGTTTGAATCCCGTGCTGAGCTTCATCCGGGACGGATGACGCTGCCAGCACCCTCCAGCACTCCATCAAGCCTGTCGTCTTCGCCTTCGGACGCTTCTTCTCCCTCTCAGTTAGCCGACTGTTTGCACCCCACCTCCTGTATGTCCTTCTCTATCTGTTGCGACTCAACGATTAATCCACTTCCCAGCTGGCTTCTCTATTCCTCCTTCTCCAGCCCCTCACACCGCGCACTCCGTGTCCTCAGGTACATCCTTCTTCAACTCGTTGACCCCTCCTACTGATATTGTTGTAATTATTAATAGGCAGCTCGGCCTTCGGGCATTGATTGATAAGATCATTACTAATGAACAATTCAAGTAGATACACGTAGATTATTCTAGATACAATTCCTGTAGTATATGACGTGGGATTGGGCCTCTTCGAGGCAGGTGCTGAACCTATACAAGAGGGAGGCAACAGGTCTACTACGACAGAATTAAATATGGAACAATCATCTCAAAAATGTGCATGCGGTACAAAACACACGGTCCAAATACCTGTTCTCAGACGATGAGCGTTCTAAATCAATTCGTTATGCATCGAGAACTTACTCGTAATGAATCGACCAATGGAGTGCTCATAATTTAGGGCCAACTCGTCCGTCTTATCCTCTGTCGGTGCACCTGGGTCCGTTCCAAGATTGAACGCTCGAGTCCTTGAGAACAATAGGATGACTTACCCATCTTTTGTGGTGAGAAGTTTCACCTCGCCTTCCGGAATTACATCATAGAACCACGACAGCCGCTCACGGGAATAAGCTTTTGTTTCTGCGGCTTTGAGCTCTGTGCGTCTGAGCTCTTCTCGGAGTTCTTGCGAGATGTGGTTTTGAATACGATCGAGTCGGAAGGGTCGGAGGATGCAGAGGCCTTCGAAAGTGCGCACCCGCGAGAGCATTACATATGCACTCTGAATACTGGGGCAACTTGCTAGGTCTATGCAGCAGACATGCAGGGAACGGCCTTGTGCATTGTGGGATGTAAAAGCGAAGGCCGGAATCAGAGGGAGTTGGGAACGAGTGGCGTGGTAAATCTTCTCAGATCCCTCCAGGCGGAAGTGAATTTGACTGGTGCATGTTTTCAGCGTAACCCGATGCGGATGTAGAGCATCCGGATTGCTGTTTCTGTAGGCCCTGAAGTCGACCTCCGCCGAGATCGCATAGCGGCGACCTTCAACCTCCTCATAGACGATAGAGATGAGTGTTCCTGGGCTCCCATTGGAGATTCCCAGCTCGGTTGCAATGTTCTCCGTGCAGAAGACCGGCATGCCGGGCACGAACGGAACCTTGCCGCCGAGATCATTGGCCTCTTTCACAGGTATTGACCAAGCAACTTCAGCGGCCAAGCTGCTAAGCTGCCGCTTCTTCCTCCCGCGCCCCCTGGTGTCCTTGGCATGGTACAAATGGTACTCTTGCCCTGTCGTGATCGCAAAAGCCTCAGCAGTGCAATTATTATGATAGTCCCGAGCGACGTTGGTATACACGATGAGTGGGCACGCGCGTTCCGGTTCGTTGATCCACCTTTGAACATCGGTGAGACTTTTTGTTTCTGCACTACATCCCTCGTTCGATAACACATATTTGTCCAGAATGGCTTTATCTTCAGCAGTACACAGGCCCTTCCGCAATCGTTTGAGTATTCCAATTAAGACGGGGTCTTTTTGCCGCATGATCTCCTCGAGTACAACGACATGCTTTACTTGGTGCCAGACTTGAATTCCTTTCACATCCTGGCGGATATTTTCATGTAAGTCATTCAAATCATCATTGAAATGGCATTGCACGAGCTCGTTGGAGAACAAAGACCTCCCTTGAGGCGGAGGAAGTTGGCAGGGATCCCCGCATGTTGCCCAATTTAACCCGCCGCATATTTCTTCGGTCATTCCTTTTCCCATACACAGATATTCAGAGAGGCGGGCTAAGTCATTCGCATTTAGGAAATAGACTTCATCCAGAATGAGAGTTTCGAGGTGAGCGATCCGTTCTTCAAGATTGGTGCGGATACTCGGAGTGGATTTCATCTTGGCAGGTGAAACTCGTAGGCTTGCTTCCGAATGAATAGTGCAGCCTCCAATATCACTAGCAACAACACCGGTTGGAGCTGTAAGCCGTAAATGCTCTGGATGTCCAAATGCCTCATAGAAATCATCCCAAGCTCGAAAAATAACGGATTTCCCAGTTCCACCCGGTCCGGTGCATAGAAGTGTCATCGGTGAATCTTTTCTCCCTTGTTCCAATTCAAGACCAATCTTGTCTGCTAACAGGAGGAATGCCCGAGTTTGCTCATCGTTAAGGGAGTGTTTAATGATCAAGGAGAAACATAATCGCTGATAGGGGCGTAAAGATGACCATGGTGAGCTCCTGCTTGACTTGAGGGAACGTCGTTCATATAATTCTTGAGCTCTTTTGGCCTCCTCTTCCAACGTTGTACAGATGGCATGTGCAATTCTTTCAGACGGTCGACGAAGATTCAGGGCATTCCTGTGATTTTCTTCGACAGTCTTGAGACGACGCTTTATGAGCGAGTTTTTCTCGTCAAGAAGATTCTTGCTTGCAATATTCGCATTGATCATATCGTCCTCATCACCAATTCGAACTCGCTGTCCAAAACGGGCTTGTATCTCCTGGCTCGGTGAATTTTTGACAAGGTAAAACCCTCCTTCTTCTGCTTCTGAAATTATATTTTTCGCATCTGGTTTTGAGCTCCTGAATAACTTAGCCTAGAATTTTTTCCGGCCGACCTCGGGACCCCCCCACCCATGTACGAAATTTTAACGTCGATTCCCCCTTGGTTAGGCTTCTCCAGGTCCTAGAATTGAAGAAACTCGACATTATGGCGCTCGCATACTGCCACGAGACCGTGACTGAAGCGCGGATGACCGGGCGCAATCTCGTGCAGGAAATCGGTGAATGCAAGACCTGGAACGTTATCTGAGTCGACCCGGAGCATCTACGCGACAAGGCATGGCGCGGAACCACCGCATACGACGCCTACCGCGCGAATGTTGTCTATGGATGTGTCGGCGAAGCACAACTGATCAACGAATGGGGCGCTGACTTCGTCCACTCTTCAAGCACATCGGCAGATTCTTCCGTGGTCGTCTACCGCCTTCCACCTCTATCCTTGCCCTCTGAGAAACGCTTCAGCCTGGCTCTAGCTATAGTAGTCCTCGGATAGGCCCCCCTATCCGATCGGGATCAAATTTCCTTTTTTGGGACAAGACATGCCCGGATCCTGGAAGGCAAGCCTACATTTTACTCCCACCCGCGGTCACTCACAACCCAAATATCTCCTCCAGATGCGAACCAACTTCACGAGTCCCGATCCGCACAATCCGGGGCCGTTCTTCGTGTATTCGGATGAGGTGTTCATCATAGCGGCCTCGTACACGCCGTGTCCCCCCAATTCGACGTCCTCTGCGTCGGGGCCAGGCGCGACGTCTGCTGCGCCTTCCGGCGCAGGCCCGCCCGGATCTCAGCCATCTGTGAAGAACACGGGAGGAAGACTCACCATACCCGTGCTGATCTCTCTGTTGATCTCCGCGCGGACAGCGGGATGGGGCTGGATGGATGGTGGCAGGGGTTACGTCAATACCATTTGCCAGCAAATGAGGACGGCAGCGCACCTATCGATGTCGATCGGCCATGCGATCAAGCGTCGAGTATGACGGAGCAAGCAGTGAGGATGAGATATGGAGTAGGACTCAGCGCCGTCCAAGTGCTTCGTGAGGAAAGGTACTACCTGCATCCCGTGCTCGTGCTATATCCCATACCCCACACGCATCGGATCCATTGAATGGATCCGACTCGAGCTGAAGTGGCACTGGACATGCGAATGGATTCCATTCGCATGTCCAGTGCCACTTCAGCTCGAGCACGACGCATCCAGGGGGGAATTCTCGCTGGATGTAGAGGAGTGCAGCAAGCAAATGGCTTCAATATATTCGTCAAATCTTCGAGACCAAAAGTGCTGCAGTGGAGACGCTGTCGAGCATCGGTCAGGGCCTCAAATGTCGGGGCAGACCTACCGACAACGCAAGATAAGAGTTATATTTGACCTGTCGACAGCTGCATCGGCTCATGCTGGGTCAGGAAGACCGATAGAAGAGCATTGGGAGGAGGAGGAAGGTTGCCAGAGTTTGGCTAGAGCGTCTTGATCCCATCAACGTGCACCTTGGCTCTTGCCCACCCCAATCTTCGCGCAGCTGAGCCAACATCCTGTGGCTATAAAGTCCCACAGGCCCAGATATACTTGTACTTGTGTAATCGAGGACGACTCTGGCCCCTACGCATCATTCTCGCCGTCAAAATAGCGGTCAGATCCACTGCCTACTATCCTCTATGGGCCCGGGCGATTCTGTCGGAGTTGAGAATTTTGCCTCCGTCCCCACCCCTTCTAAAACCAAGTTCACTGCTTGGAATAAGTTCCCTGCCTCTACTCGCCGCATCGAGCGTCGCCGAGCTTGGAGATTTCAGGAGGAGATGGTGCTTGCCCTCGTCCTCGCTGCTCCACCCGGGCTCTTGGGGCGCCGTTCTTCGGGGCGGCATGCTCGCTGCTGCTTATGATGGGCCTGTTTCGTCCCTTGGCCCCCTGCCGTGCGCATTCCTGATGCGCCGTCGTTCTGGATCCAGCCGGGTGCTGAGGACGCGCCGCGGCGGGAAAAGACGCGGGCGTGCCCATCCACGGGTGCGGTGCAGTGATTTTCTCCTTGGACTACAAGCGTGCGGGGCATATTGTGGATGCGGTGCGTCGTTCCGTACTTATCCCTCGTCTCTGGTGTTTATTCAACGGAGCGCAGGAGATGCACGCGATGGTGGTACCATCCTACCGTTCTTCTGGGTATCCTTCCGACACGAATTGACGCGCCTCCGTTGCATTCCCTCTGTCCTCCATAAGAGTCCGCCATAATGTGGTTATTGCAGTTCTGCCACTCAGGAGTCAGGACTCCCCACTAATCATGTTGGATATTTCAGTGTGATGAACTTCGTGAGGCTGTCCCGCCCGATCCAGGTGTTTTTCTACTGTCGTTCTCAACGTCTCACGTTCAAGTGGTCCGACTCTCCGCATCTCCTATTGTGTTTACCTTGCCCTTGTCACCTCGATGTGCCTAATTATTGACTGAGATATGGCTTACACATCGTGGCCCGCGCAAAAGTCCTAACATCTGGTTTGATCCGGGCCACTCGAGCCTCACAGGAGGAATTTCGCTGCCGATTTTAGCACGTCTGAAAGTCCTGTTTCGTAGCTTTCAGCCGGTATTTATTCAAGAATTATGGGCGGAGGCCTCATTGAGCTGTACTTAAACCATTCGGCGGAACTCGTCTGCGATTTCTCGCTTTGACACTTTCCCACGGACCAAACAAACCAAACAATGCGATCCTGGGGGCACGCCAGTTTCCTAGCCCGCCGCCACTCGTCAGCATCGTTCTAACCTTTGTCATCAACCCCGCATCACACCATCCCACCGCCAAAATCTCAGCAACGGACCGGAATCACCCGATGAATTGTCAAATAAGCACCCGGCCAGGTGCTCTCAACGGAGCACCTCAAAAAATAAACCAAACACGCCACAATACACTAGAGAGGCACATACCTCCACGAGAACCATGGCAGAAATTACAGTCATGATCGAAGCTAAGTATGTCAGAAGACCCGCAGCGCAAACAGGAACACTCTGATTCAAGGCATCAGCGTAATATGCGGGCAATCCTTTGAAATACAAATCTCACAACATACTGGATTTCATGCAAGAAAGCAACTTTCTTGCACAAAACGGCCGGTTCACTGAATCAAGGGATTTCCACCCAATTCCCAGTGGATGGCCCGAAACACATGGTTGAGTGTCATTTAGTGTGTGTGGAGTGTTAAGTGAGTTTCATTTAGTGTTTGCATGGTCTTAAATGAACTGAACAGGCACAATATGTGGGAAATCGCACGAAAAAGCCAGGTTCACGCGAAAAAGGCCCACTTTCAGCAATAAAATGCAAGCTCACAGGGAACAGGCCACAAAATACGTTGTTGTGGATCATTTAAGGCGTGTGGAGGGGTAAATGAAAATCGTTTAAGGCGAAAATGCCCTTAAATGAACTGAACCTCGGGTTCACGGATCAGATACATAGTGTGTCCAGCTTGTACGCAACCACATGAAGAATGCGGCTGGATGGTGAGATAACTGTGACAAGCCGAAAGATTCTCTGGAGTTCCTGGGGAATGAGGAGTCGGGAGGATGAAGAGACTTTGAGCAAGACAAGTTGGAACTTGGAAGAATATAATAGAGAAAGTAGAGGAAGGCAAACCCCGAGGTAATAGGTTGGAGCGGAAGGAAGGAAGGAAGGAAGTGTATAACCCGCGGCGACATACAAGTGGCCAGCTATATATGCTACAGACATCTGCCAAGCCCAATCGGTTCGAACACCGTACAAGCCCCAAGGACCGCATGGGTCGCACGAAACGAACAAAGTAGATGGGAACCAGAGTTACCGAACAACATATATCCTGCTGGAATAAACCGGGGAGTTGTCAGGCACTCCCCACAATTTGCCATTGCAGGAAATTCCGCCGACGGCATACGGCGACTGGCTGGGATTCGATAGTTGTCACCAAAACATGAATTTGTAATAGAGCTGGTTCTGGCTCTCATTGGTTGGTATATACTACAGTACACTGCCCAATTATTGGAAGATCCAATTCTGTTTCTGGTTTTGGCCCGACGTATCGCACTCGGAAATTTGGATCTTAAGCCACAACAATCAGCTTGGATTTGTCCCTCGGATGAACGGCAAAAGATACGTACAACAGTCTCATTGGCATATGCCGGCACAGTAAGACACTTCCCTGTGTCCACCACTGGATCTGCGCGCCGGACGCGCCTGCGTCGAACTGCTGGCTCGCCGTGCCAGGCGAGCAAGTCGCCAATTCCAGTGTCGTGCCATCCACATCGACGCCCCCAGCGACATTGAGGCACAGATCGAAGCTGGTGGCGATGGCCATGGGCTCAGTGCTGACACCCGTGAAGGGGGAGGGAATGGTCCAGGTGAGGAGTGCGCTGGGGTCCGCAAAACCGGAACTGGGCAGGAGAGCAGCATGACTGGCGCGCCGGGCGTGGCGGAGGTCGCGCCCATGCAGAAGGGCTCGTTGACTGGGCCGGTGGGTTGGATGGTGATCGTCCTGTGTAAGTCAATGAATAGTGCGCTCCGTGCACGCAAGAGAAACGTACCCGCTGCCTTCGGTGAACTCTTGGTTGGTGTCGCCGTCGACGCAGGTCGCGAGCAACAGGGGAGTGTCATCGATGATGCTCCCGCCGGTCAAATCAATGCACTTGTCCGTGCCACCCCATTGCAGCGCGAATGCTGAAGTCCCACTGGAAGGAGTGACTCGGACAAACTGTTGGCGCGCAGTGGTCGGCGCACACGGAGCAATCTGCAGCGGCGTGCCGACTGCGTTTACACCCCCCGCAACTTCTATGCACTGCGGTCTCGTGTGAGGATGAAGGATTCCCCAAGCATTTGCGACAGCTGACCATGTTACCGTAGATATTCAGACCCTGTGTCCGGTCAGTGGCGTTCAGGGCGGTGAACCACCAGTCCTGGTGCGAAAGATCGTCCGTGGCGCAGTTATGAATCGTCAGCGGCGTCCCAGATACGTCTGATGCCGCGGCGATGCATCCGCGGGTCCCTGCGGCAGCGACTACAAGAAATATGCGTCAGACAAATTTGGAGTCAGGGAGTAAACAGAGCATACAGGCAGAGTTGAGACTCTGGATCTGGAATAGCGCGGAGGCTGCGCTCACGAACACAGAGAGAGCTGCAAAGAGGGAGAGCATGAGAACTGGGAGCCGCAGAAGTTGGGATCTGGTGAACTACTGACGGGAACCCTCGTTTTATACGCGTTGACGGAGTCTGCTCAAGGCCGGTGCCGCGCTTCTCGCACATCCACAGCCTACCCTGTGGTGATAGGCGCCGGCATGGAGGAGATGCCGGCAGAACAGTGGAATATACGTGGAAAAGATGGAGGATCTGATGTGTTCAACTTGTACTTCGGCAGGACCCCGGATAATAGGCCAAAATCCCTGATACAAATCCTGACGATTTTGGGCGATTGGTGGATCCGCCTCCGTATCGACTAGCACCCAGCTCACATACTCCATCGTCGTCGTCGTCGCTCGCTCGGACACGGCTTCGCCGTGCCCTCGCTCGCTCCTCCTCCTCCTCCCCGATTTTGGGCCTCAGGGGTGGTCCAAATCCGGACGAAAAAGCGCCAAAATCACAGTTTCCCCTGGTCAAATCCTGACTGAATCGCACCAGCGGCCGAAAAAAATTCGCTAAAATGCGCCATGGGGCGGAAAAAAATTGCCCTGAAGCCAAATCCTGACATTTTTCTGCGGATTTCGGGTCTCAGGCCTGTTGAAATCCTGACGAAACTCTCGAAATCAATCCTGACTAATTTCCCAGTCTGAAATCAGGCCATTTCACCGATTATCCGGGGTCCTACTTCGGCCGCAGTCGATGTATATCCACGTCATTTTCCACGCTGATCCATGGATCTTCAGATACCAGTGCTACTACCTACCTACTAGCACCTACCAACGATGACTGCTGAGCGCTGAGCGCTGATCCGTACGCATCGATCTAATAATACGTTGATTGCCGCCTAGACTACTTCAGCGGCACTGAACACCCGCGGCGACTGTTAACCGTGCAGAGACGCGGCGAACACTTCGCGAATTGACATAATCAGGGGATCCAAGATCCCACCATGAGCAACAGGATCAAAAACATGCCAATTTGCGCAGCCCATCGGCAGACGAACGGAGGCGACTGAATCAGTACATTAAATATAAACTCACTTCACTATCTCCGCGGTCATCTGTTCAGCACACCACGCATGTTGTTCGCCTCATAGCTGAATGGATTACGGGAGTCCTCGTTCGACATGATGAGAGTTCTCTGAGGCGTTCTAAGTACTTAAGTCGACAGGAGCAGCTCTGGAACACACTCAGCGCCATCTGGTTGAATGAGATCTTTCGGAGAACTCGGATATCACAATAGACCTCATTAGCAGCCTGCTAAAAGTGAATTCTCTAGTCAAAGAAAAATTCGCCCTAAGCAAAGCTTGAGCAAAGTTGGCGACCCAATTGGGATTTACTCCGGAAATCGTCACCGGTGTGGGGCGGCCACGTGACAGAACACCTCGCTCCTCACTCTGCCACGATGCTACGTGGGCTCCTAATACTGCTCGTGCTATACTAGCGTCCGTATTAAGCGCGCGACGCGAGCAGGGAGCGCGTCCGAGTTAGCCAAAAAGGATTACTCAGCTTCCGCCTGTGATGGGACACGCCCAATATGGACACGGCGAGAGCGGACCGCCCGAATAAAAGCGCTCCACAGAGCTGCATAATCAAAGCAAGCCATATCATAATCAGAAAAACAGGCGCTGCTAATAAGGTCTAATATAAGTATATATTCTTTCATCGTCCATGTGAAGCGGAAGTACGTCTCAAGTACGTGCGAGGCGGCATCGTGGAAATTTAGAACTCTAATTCGCCACAATAGTTGAGGATGCAGACGGTGCTGACGCGCCTCGGTCGCGAATCAGGTCTAGTGATAGATCGCGGAAACGAGGTTGAACACGTTACTCCTACGGATCACGCGTAAATGAGGACACGTTGGATGCATTCAATAGCACAGCAAAAATTGAAGAAATCATGTCCCTTCCGCGCGCTGTTTTAAGCGCCGTAAAAATGATCATCTGCCATGGGCGCTTGCACCCGCTTTACGAACCCGGGGACTGATGACCGGTCACTGGGCGTTATATCTTCTATCACCTATACATTTACCCTCCAGGAATCCACCCGGAGGGTTAGCAAACGAATAAAAATCGACCTAACTATGGGTATACAACTCCGTGCAAAACAAAACGAACATGCGGGGACCGAAATAGAATGAATCCTGAAACCACGATGTGTGTGTAAGATGTACCAGATGGGTAATGTATAACGATCCGCGCGCGCGCGCGAAGGCGCGGCCCGCAGTATGGAGGAGGAGGAGGAGGAGGAGGTATATTATACTGACACGGTCCCACAATTGGAACAGTCAGTTTACTAAGTATGACATCGTAACTCTTGTAGGCTAAAAGTCACCCATCAATACATAGAACACACGTACTACCAAGAGGGGGGCGGAAAATCTAGGTAGCCAATGAAAATCCTGGCCTGGCTCGGACAAGAGCAGGCAGGTTGCCGGTTACAACCTCGTGGGTGGCCCACTCCAATTCCTCGGAGTCGACCTTAAATCCCCGGCAGCCAGAAATCATTTGGCCGCTTTCGACTCAACAGTCCCTCTGGGCACGCATGCTGAACTACTACGAAGAAAAAACAAAGAAGAAGAAATAAAAGAAATATGACTGTTGAATGGCTGGCCCATAGCTTCATTTCAACAGTTTAGTTTTGGGGGGTATATAGTGCTGGGTTGATTACCAGCATGGGCTCACTGTAAAAGACCTCGAATATTTCATAGGCCAATTTTCCCAGGAGTCCAACAATTTTTTCCTTTACAAGGAGGTCCTTGAAGAATGGACCAGGGTCAGTGTAAACTCCGCGAAGCTCGGGGTGATTGGCGAACAATCTTTCGAAAAATTTTGCTCTGATCTCTACAAGAGGGATATGTTTGCACATAAACATTGCGTGAGTAGCATCCTCAAGGTGGTCTTTGCAGAATCGGCAAAGGCGCCATTTACGGGCACCTGTACTTTGTATCTTTCACTCCACCTCATTCGTTCCATTGCCAGAGCATGACCGGAGAGTACTGCATGTGTATGGTATTGTGGGGAGTAAGAGTAGATTGACCGTCGCTGATGGGTGAACAAATCGCGAAACTCGATGGGGAAGCGGAGAAAATCAGAGAACCACACTGGATCACACTACTGTGTGAACGGCAAGGAGATCACTGCTTAGCGATCGGCACCCTGTGAACTATTGGGTTTGAGAATGTATTTCATCCGAAAAGCCGAGGAAGCTTTCCTGAAATTCGGTACCAATTTCGCGCCGCCGTCGCAGCCGTCGGCAGCGTAGCCCTGAAGTGCGAGAAAATGTGAAGTATACGGAGCTAAAGCTTCCCATGGTTCCAAGCTGCCCCGATCGAGCCCCGCCTCCGCCATCCGCGGTGGCAATTGTTGTTGGGGAAGCGGTTCAGCCCTTTGTAAGTACAGTTGTAAGACCGATCACTATCACACCCATTTACAGACAAGATGTTTGATAGGTCCCCTCGCTGGCAGATGATCAATCCTTTTTCTTATGGCGGTCAGCGCAGCACAGAGCGGGTCGGAAAATCGATTGGCAAACAAAATGACGCAGTGATTCCGCCGAGTGCTCTGAGTTTAAAAGGTGCAAACACTGAAGCGTTTGTCCCGGTGCATCTTCTGTACTTAGTCTCTCATCGTCATGTTCGCCTCTCTAGTCTTTGTCGCTGTTCTTGCTTCCATTGCCAATGCGTCCCATGTTATCACTCTCCACGTGAGTCCCATCTCAACCAAGTCAGTTGGGACTTGATTTACTCTACGCTCATAGAACAACTGTGCATTCGGGGTGGGAATGACTCTCAGCAACTTCCCCCACGACGGTGTGGACTACACGGGTGAGTTATCCAGCTTGATTCCCTGGTTGGTTCGTTTCCTCATATCTCGGTACAGGCCCTGCCATTCCGGATATCGCAGCTTTCTCCAGTACAAGTATTACCGTCCCAACTGGGTAAGGGACATTCAATTGCCCCACATGTTCATCGTTCACCGAGATCATCAGATGGAACGGCAAGTAGCTTTATGGCATCCCGGTGGCGTCTGCTGACTTTCCTAGGTCGCATCTGTGATCGTCCCCCGGGCTCTGGTACTGATTTAAATTGATTGTTTTCGTTGTTCGCCTGCTTCGGAGGGAGTACGTATCCTCGACGACTGTGAAATCACCTCATTTAAGTCATTTGTCTTCCCTAACAGTTGCATTTGGAGAGGCGCCTTGCTCGATGACCGAGGTCTGTTCCACTCTAGACTAATTTTTTGCCTTCATGAGCCCATCTTATTTTTTAGTGGACCTTCGACTCACCCAACATCGGCGGGCAAACGTGAGAGACACACTGCTCGTGATCCATGTGCCTAAATCTGACACGTCTCTTGGTAGTGACTATGACATCAGCAACATCCAGGGTTCTCCGTTGTTCGTATCCGTTTTCCATCTTTCACATTTGCTCAAGTTGATGTATCAAGCCGCAACAAATTCTCCCACCCAGTGGGTGCCCTGTCGTTACATGTACGAGTGCGGGCTGCCCTTGTGACCAGGTAGCCTTCCGCCAAATTTATGAGCAATTAACTGATGCAGACTGTCCTGTGCAGGCATACCGCCCCGGTGACACCTCTGGGACTTGTGGAGGGGCTGGACCAGTTGACCAGGCCACCAGAGTCTGTGAAAGCGCTGGCTACACCATCGTGTAAGTTGTTTGCCTCACTGTCCGCTCAAATCATTTACGGGACATGTTCTAGTTACTGCCCTTAAGTATACTAGACGTTTTGGCACTTAAGGCTTAACACTCAGTGCTCAGGAGCTTTAAGCCTTATGATATATAGTGTCCCGTATCAGTCGTGAAATCCATGAATTCGCATTCTGAATGTTGTACACTGCACTCGCAAAAGGGCGTCTGAACATAAATCTCCGCGTTCGTCGGCAAAATACCCTCGCGGTGGAAATGTTTTCGGCGGCCGCATGCGCCATGTCAATGATAGTATCACTGCGTTCCAAGCCCTATCTATCTGATCCTGGAATGTGGCCTGGAAATTCCTCCAACAGTTTGAGCAGGGACTGCCTTATCTAGATCCTCGCAGTTTCGCCGATTACCTTTCTGTATCTACAGTCTCCTGCGGAGGCCGAGCGGTTTTGATATGGCTTGGTTGGACAAGAGATGAGTGGCCCAAATACCTCGCGAATACAGACCTGGCTTCCCCTCAGTCCCTTTCAAGAAACACTCTTAAAACTGATCTTTGAATCCCTCTCAAGAAGAGCTTAAACGCGGTCGAATTCCATGACCACAGCTGCAAAAATTATGGATATCACTGCACGGCTGGAACAGAGGAATCCAAATCTTCAAGCGTGAGGCGCTGGAAGGCTCCTTTACGACGGCAACAATCATGATATACCGTTTCTGCAGCTCACTTCCCCAAATGGATGGCCGGTTAGAAATTGGTTTGCCGTGGTCCCAAGGCTGACAGAAGGGTCCCACTATCTCGATTTGAAAATGAAACTTCTGGGATACGAGGTGGATCTACTCGGCATTAGACCGAGTCCAACCGTTTGTAGACAGCCTAGAAGATCTGGAGTCCAAGGACATGGCTATCCAAGTAATTTCCGGACTTTTTATAGCACTCCTTGGTAATGGCGCTCTCCCCAGAGAGAAAGACATGCACATTTTCCTACGGGTCCTCCCAATGCCTGGCCCAATTTCCGAGATTGCTGCTCGCCTTTTGCTCAATGCAACAGACTGGTTTTTCAGATACCTCAGCCTCGATCCCTCAGAATCTGCTGTGTGGTCATCCCTGGTTCACATCGGAACAAGAAGCCGGTCCATTCGGGACCGTTGTATCCAGGCAGGTTATCGCCTGGGAGACATGCCTGACTGGCAACGGGTAATCCGACTCGAACTCAGCTGTTGGATCACGATGTTTCAACAATATCTTGATCATAAATGGGCTCTGGCCGACGAATACATTCTCGTCCTCTCCACAATTTGGAATCTAGACCCGGCCAGTATCAATTTACAGACAGGCGAGAAAGGGCTTTTGGTTTAACTTTCATAGCCTTGACCAAAACTTGGGAGATTTTGATTTCAAGATTCGCACTTGCAATTTAGCAAGTAAACTTGGCACCAGTCTGGCAGTGTTCAGTGATGATCTGAGAGTGTGCTGCAAGTCTGGCTTCATTGCAGATTTCTGTGTCCCGCTCCAAAATGCGCTTATCCAAACATCCACGGCAATACAAGCTTCCACCTGAAACGTCTCCAGTGGCTCGGACGAGATCTTTGCAGAAGGGACGATTCGAATATTGGATAGTACTGTCAAACTCTTGGAAACACTCCTCAGCACTGGCAGCATCTCAACGTCAATCACAGAATCACAGGCAAACGGAAGGAGATGGTTTTACCCGAATGAACTTCGCCAGCAATTTCAATCTGAAATTGAAGAGTTGGTACATAGTATCGGCCAAGTCAAGCGGTATGTTCACTCTCAGGACAATGACATATCCCCAATGTACTTTAATTAAGTTCGACTGCAATAGGAATCAATATTAATTGCGATTGTTCCTACTCGTTCCAAAGGTTGAGTAATGAAACCCATGCGTTTCAAAGTGCCACTAATTTAAGTTGGGCCCGAAGGGGAAAAGCATCGTCTGGTTGCAAGGAGAAGTCGCCACCGATTGGAAAAGGATGTTGACCAAAAAGTCCACGTTCTGTTTAAACAGCCCCGTAGTGTTGGCGAGTCCGGCGGGCATGGTCCCAAGAAGATCCCAGTAGGTTGCACATCCCTGTACAACCTATCATAATTCTGCGAAAATCGTCACTTGAGATTGACGTACCGTGCTGGCATTGAAGGGTGCAGGGGAGGCGGATCAGCAACGTAGACACCCTGTTCGTTGTTCCTTCCCGGAACGATACCCGGGACTCCAGCGGAAATTTGGCCGGCCGATTCAGACCCAGACACTGGAGTGGCGGCTCGGAACCAATTTTTGGGGAACGTCTGGTTACGGAAGAATGAGCCGACGATGGGCAGAGTAGCTTGTTTCGTGGTGCCTGTTAAAGTTGAGAATCAAATCAAGTGTTGAAAAGCCCAGTCACCGTTCGAAAACACGCTAGTATCAGATAGAACAGATCAGGTCGGCGCACTTCGAACTCGGAGGTAAGACGACGAACTTCAGTACAAACGATGCCTCCGTGAACATTGCACTCAAGCGCCTAGGCGGGACAGCGAACTGGGCAATGCTCAGCTGACACTTCAGGCAGAGGAGTAGTTCTGACCTGTGGGTTAGCAGCTTGGTCCATCGCAAGGTTTTGCTGTTTAATTCCAATCATCGTCGCAACATTGAAAACTGTATTATTTCCGTTTGGCCCATTGTCGCCAAATTTTCCGAGCTGAAGCAAGTCCTGGGAGGATTCAGTCGCACGCGGAAGATCCAGTGCTGCACATTTGCGTACGAGATCATATAAGATGTCCTGGAAGTTGTGATTATCACCAATGAATGCGTCTGCGCGTGTCATTGACGCGTCGCCTGCCAATTGGGAAAGAAATGAAACTGGATCATAACAAGCATCTGAGATTCTTACCCTCAAACCCTCCGTGAAGCGCTATGCCGCCAGGATGAGGGCTACCAATATTGTCCGGCA
>JARGXW010000524.1:0-97863 GCA_029204085.1 Mycena sp. CBHHK59/15
CTGGCATGGCTCGTCGGTGGTAGTCCCTCAATACGACCGTCTGCATTGGGATCAGTACGGGAGCGAGAGGGAGAACAACAACGGAAACGCACCGCCGGTACTGAGGGTGGCCATGCCCGCGACGAGGGTGACGTGTCCAGGGGTCGGCTTCGGTGAGGGGAAGGTCATGCGAGACGGAGGGTCGGGATAGGTGCTAGCGCAGGGGAGGAGGAGAAAGAGCAGCGAGAGGATCGAGAGAATGACACAAGGACGAAGATGAGGGAAGGAAGGGAAAGGATGGAAGGAGAAGGAGAAGGAGGGTGTCAGTAGGAAGCGCCAAGTCAGAGAAGGGGAGGAGGAGGAGGAAGCATGGATATAGAGGAGGGGGGAGCGACAGTGAGTGTGATACGGGGATCGGAGCGGGCAGTAGAACGAAGCGAGGATGAGGAAGGAAGGATGGGGTAGGATGGGGAGGAGGAGAATGACGATGAGCGTAGCGTGGAGCGGACGGGGAGCGAAGAGCGAGAATAGCGCGCAGGGAAGCACGGACGAGACGGGAGGCAGAATGGAAGAAGGACGGCGCGAGCACGCGGAGAGGAGTAGAAGAGGCGGGGGATGTGGATGGAGGATGAGATGAGGACGCCGATCACTGTGTGACATCCATCACGCAGCCCATTGACGCGCCCTGACGCGTCCTCCTAATTAGGAATATCGTATTCATACAGGCAGGGCCACCGTTCATATGCATTGTCACATGCCACCTTACAAGCTTTCTACCTCTCTCACTACTCCCATCCTCCTACCTCCCAACAGCTGCTGTTTTGCCACACACATTTCCGTTCAAAATGGACGTCGCCGCCCCGAAGATTGCTAGAATTATTGCGGCTGCCGGTGAGGAACAACTAATTGGCATATATCAACCAGGTATTAATTCGATAAACTATTGTACGTTGTACTGACCAAGTTTATCAGCTTCCCCCCCCCCCCCCCCCCCCCCCCCCAAATTGGTGGAACTTGGGTATTATACTGGCGACAACGCTGTGGACTGGTTGGACGTCGACAAATTTATGCGATGGCTGGGCCAGTCGATACAGAGCTCCTCCTCAACGCCACCTTCGATCCCTTGGAATGCCACCTTGCCTGTTGCTCCTCCACCTGTGCTGCAGGTATCCCCATCGTCTCCAATCATCTCATCCTCTTCACCATTTCCGGGACGGCTCAAACGCTCAATATCCTCCCCTGCATTTGAAATTTCAGACTCGGATGACAACAAACTTCCTCCTGTGCCTCTTCTAAAACAGAAATGATTGTCCCGGGTTGAACCTGACCCCAGACCTGTACACCGGGACTGAGTCCCGGTGTACACGCACTATTTACACCACTGCCCCTGGGCCCTCCCATGTCCCTCTAGCCGAGCTCACGGACACAGTCAGACTCGCCGCGGTAGAACTAAACGAACACGAAAAAGCGAAAAAATCAGCACATCAACGGGTTAGCCTCTCAAGCACCTAGACGAAACACAGGAACCGCGTAAAAAATCTCCAGGACTTCAAATGCATATTTGGCAACTAGTGCAATCGTCGATCGTGGATAGATAATGGCTTTTATGAACTCTGTATTAGAGAGTTCCGCCATCCGGTCTCTTAAGAACGGCAAGTCAGAGAAGAGTCTGCAAGACAACCACTGGCAGTCTGAAAATTTTATGGCTCCTATGCTCCTGACGAACCCCACCGGCTGAGCAACATGAATCTTTATCATTCACATCTGTACTAGGATCCACCAATACAGATACTCCGTCCTCTTCAAGTCTCATCCCTGGAACCCGGCGAGGAGCCCGTTGACGAACCCGGGGTCCGCCTCGCAGCTCACACTCTGGATGCCCGCGGGCAGATCGTCCGAATCGTCCGAGAAGTGCTCCGTCGCGAAGCCTTGGCCGATCTGGCAGTCCGGGAGCCTTGCGAAGACGCGATTAGCCGGCGCGTTAAAGTTTCGACAGGGGGCAAACTCACGGGAAGGACGCGCAGTCGTTGTCCTCGTTCAGCACGAATGACCTGGGGTTGCTGACATTCGTGCACGCGGCGGAGTTGATGGCGGGGCCGCTGGTGTTGGGCGATGCGACGTTAAGCGGGGTGCAGGTCCCCGTTCCATTGGGGCCCGTGCACGCTTGCGGCACAAAGTCCCGCGCGACCTAGAAGGAATAATTGCCTTATCAACAAAACCATCCCCGCCCGTGGATAATAAGTTGAACGCACGACAGGCGCGCTGTGGACGGCGATTCCGGAGAGGGAGAGGACGAAAGTGAGTGCGATCGACGCAGAGAAGAACATGATGATCAAATCAAAAAAAGGTGGTGAAAAAAGGGTGAAAAAAAGGGGGTGGAGAAAGAGAATGAGTCCCTTCGCAGCCACGCGCGTGCGCTTTATAGGCCTCGGATGCGGAACCAACTATGGCATGAATTCAAAGGCAGTGCAACTTCCAATGCAACGAACTTTTGATCAAGGCGATCTGATGGCTGGCAGTCTTGCCATTCAATTGGGCATCGTGTCTTGCAGGCCCCCGGTCACTACTTTAGTGCAATTTTTTTTTTTGGCCGAGCTCTTGGCGGGATTTGGTGGGTCGATTTTGGTGGGTCGATTTCTGTGGCTATACACCTCGTGTTTGCTCAAAAAAAAAACTCCGCCCCCGTTGATTTACCCTATGTAGGACGGACCTGCGTCGTCTCGACACTGTTTTACTCTATATGGCGGACGGAGAAACCGTCATTTTGGGCCCTTGATTTACTCTATGGCCGGACCGACACCGAAGGTAGTGACCGGGGGCCTTATCTTGCTCTGTCATAGGCTGCGGCCTCGCGATCGCCTGTGTGCGGGGTTCTTGCGATGATCATGTCAAGGAGATGTTTCAGGAAATGCTTGGCAGGGGGGGGGACGCTGGGGTGGTCCCACGGAATGACGCGCGTTGAAGATGCTAAGATTGTCTTGTCGAAGACCCTGCCAAGCACGACCAAACACCCCTGGGGCGCCGCCTCCTACCAGGCCCCCAGTCACTACCGTGTAACATTGTCCGCCTTACATCCAAAATTTCCGTTGTTTTACTCTATGAAATTTGGCGGTTCGGAAGCTGATTTACTCTATTCCGGACAAGGTTCTTGGAAGTAAAATCGCCAAAAAAATCCCCTGCTCAATTTTTGGCTCAATTCTAGCGGAAATAGTCTGTTCTGGTCAAGTTCCATTGCATCCAAGCAGTTCCAACGCCCAGAAAGCTTTAAAAAACTTGCATGAGGTCACCGAAAGTGCTGCTTTCTGTGGCCCGGTCTGCCTGAATGCCCCAAAAGAATCCATGCTCCATGCGATTTACTCCATGCCGGACTAGGTTCCCCAGTTCAGTCGTTGATTTACTCTATATCCTGGACTAGGTTAGGGTCATTTTGGGCCCTAGTTTTACTCTATCCTGGACAATGTTACATGGTAGTGACTGGGGGCCTCTCCTACCACAACACATGGTTGAGCGGGTGGCCACACGTCCTAGCCAGAAGTTTCCAGCTGATGTAAACCTGACAAGTTTACGTTTGTGGGTTCAGAACCGTGGGAGGGTTTAGTGGGTAGTGGCAGTGTTCTGCCAAGTCCCACAGTACCGTGACTTCATTGTCTCACGTGTCTGCGTAAATGCATTCCCATCCGGGGCCGCTCGCCACCTCAGCCAAAGCACCAGTGGCACGATGGGTGTCACTGAGCAATGCTTCTGCAGAGGGAATGGCACTAATATTAGTGGCCAAATTGGCTGGAGAAAAAAAATTGTCCTATATACACCGCTAAGCAAGAGATTTTGTCAATATTTCTGCTGCATGTGGCCAAATCTGCGAGCAAATATTTTTCGAGCTATTTAAATGGAAATCCATCTAGCAGTTCTTCTTGTATTCTCAAAAGAAACACTTTTGCTAGAGGGATGAATCTCAGTGAAATTGGGGCTGGAAAATCTCGAGCAAGAAGTAGCGGTGGCTAGGTGATGCGCACCATAGCAACCAACTAGATGGAATAATCCCATCAGTGCAGCGCATCTCTGATGTTTCGGAAACAGCTGGCTCTGGTAAGTAATACATACCTGCCAGCATTCCCCAAGTTTAGTTACATGGCTGCACTGATGCATTGTGAAAATGTAACATTGCCTGACTTACAATTCAGTACAATCAGTTTGTAGCTTTCTATTAAGCCTTTTGTAACTAAGTTGTAAGACTTTTGTCTGTAGGAAATTTCTAGCGCTGTCCCTTAGGAGTTTCCTAAGAGACAGGAAACCTGATGATTTCTTAAGACCTCAGGACAGCAACAAAGGTTACCGATATCCCAATGGGGTAGTTCAATCAATATTGCACCTAAGCCTTGAGGCGACTTACTTCTTCACTCCTGTCCACCATTCCTGGCTGTTATTGTCAAGAGTCGGATACTCTCGGAGGCCGACAGAAGTCTGGAACGTTCTATCAAGATGAAGAGGTGAAGTGAGTGATATGGATCGAGACTCTGTCGTGATAACACTTCGTAGATAGGTGTGAAGTCCGGACAGGGTCCGAACGGAGGTCCGAGGCAGGTGCCGACAAATGGAGCGGGCTTGGCTTCAGCTCATGCGCTGCACCTTTCCCTACGCCCAAGGCCCGATTTCAAGATGGGAGTGAGACAGAGATAGGACACAATCTTAGTCGATATTCAAACTGAGATAAATGTATGTACATGGCAATATTTATACTAATGTCGGAGTCCGAGATATTTCTGCGCGAAACAATTAAAACAATAAACTAATTGTAGTATGTATGGGGATGAAGAATTTAGAAAGAACAATAAAGTAATTGTCAAGGAGCCGGAGGTCCGAGACCTCCGTGATCACATGACAAATCATATATGCACATAATTGTCGAAGAGCATGTGGAAGAGTGTTCATGATAATAAGAGCCAATGGCAAAGTTGGAGTTGATGATGAGTAACTCCAACGGTGTCCAATGGAATCCAATGGAACAGATCGTGACAGTTATGCACTCAGATTGCGCAAAGGATATGGAGGACAAGGAACCTCGTCTCCCATCGACATCTCGCTTGGTTGGACATAATGATTGTCGGAGTTGGAAGTTGCCTCTTGCCTTTCATGAACTCATAACCTCCCAGTAAATACTACCAGCCCATGTATTCATTTTACTCTCCTTTATACCTCTCAATTTGTTACAAAGTTTCTTTTGCCAAAGGTCGGACTCTTTGCACAAATTTTGTCAGATGTATCCGTGTATGTCACTGTTTCGTGACTGTCACTCTGGAAATTTTCTCTCTCTTGACACCGACTCCATCGCTCCTCTGGCTGTTGACCCTTTCCAATCCTTGATGAATGGTTCTATCAATGGATTAACAGGGTCGCCAGCACAGTCCAGACCATTCTCCTGACCTATTTCACCTCCATTTGGGCACATATTTCATTCGCCTCTCAACGATGACGGCCAGCAGATGGCGACGTGGGAGACCAGACGGCAAAGTGGGAGCCCCAGAATGCTTTAAAAGGTGCATCTCCTCGTTTTGTCCTCCACCATCTCCTCCTGCTTCAATCATGGAACAGCACTCTCAGTCTCAGAGCAGCCAGCGCTACAACTTCACCTCCCACAACACAACCTACAACGAACATGACTACCAACTGCCCTCCAACGACAGTCCTTATTCCAATGCATCACAGCCAACCATCAACTCGGACGACCTGGCATTATTGGTGGACCACCTCGCCAACAACTACGGCCTTGAAGTCGACTACCGCAATGAGCTGCATACATTCCTTGAGGCCAGTATCTGTGTGCTCTCTTTTAATTGCTCTGACATCCTTTCTAGATTGCGCAGTCTCTGCCTCGTGCTTCGGTCAAAGTTGCCTCAATTCAACAGGCTACAATGCTTCAAACGCACCGGGTCCTACAGGAACTGAAGAGGATGTGCACAACAACACAAGACAGCCTCACAACCATCCACAAGTCACTATCAGACAACGTGAAGGTCTCGAAGGATCAAACAGTGGGTTTGTTTTTTGCACCCTCTGGTCTTCACTTGAATATCTTTACAGGGCATAATAAATGCGGCCTGCAGGTTGCTCTTCTTCAGTGGGCATCGCATGGACTTCGACAATGATACCCTCAAACCAGAAGTCACAGAGAGTTTTTTTTTCTGCCGCGAATTTTTCTCATTCACTTCATCAGGCTCACCTCCAAAAACACAAGACCACCCACGGCTTCGCCCTCTTCGACGACGACAAAACCCCAGCGCCACACGAAGCTCATCACCGTCCATGTTGGTTGTGCTGTGTCTGGTGTCAAGACATTTTCGGCCGCACAGTACGTACATTTAATCATTTTTTATGCAAGATGCCTTTCTGAAAGCCTCCCCAGAAGATTGTGAAGTCCATTCCAGACAGCGACACCAACGGCGGCATAGGTGTGATGTCCCTCACCACCTTGCTTGCCCAGAAATGTCTTGGCAGCGCCGAGAATGCCAAGTCGAAGCACACCGTTGATACGCCTGCTTCGCCGCTAAGAGTGTGAGCTAAAACAAAACTCTGCTCCGAGTGGAGAAACAGTAAACATGGTGTGCGAGGTGGTCTAAGACGAACCAAGACTCAACTCCTGCTTAAGATGAGCGCAACACCGGCGATAACTAGTGCGAGATGGTGAGCGACGAGGGACCAGAACTGAATGCAGAAGCAAGAGCTAATGGGGAACGTGCACAGATAATAGTCTGCGGAGCGGGACGACAGCAACGGAGGACCTATAATAGAACTAGTGAGTTAACGTGGCCCAGGTAATAGCCTGGGCGAGCGAGAGCAACGCGGAACGTGCATGGATAATAGTCCATGGAGCGGAGCGAGTACAATAGCAGGTAATAGCCTGCAGAGGTCGATGGTTCAAGTTAAAAGCTAGTGGAAGATAGGGGCATATGATTGAGAGGATAAGTGGGGTACAAATCTCCTACTTTACAATGTAGAATACTTGTGGCTTTTATAGGAATGCCAAGACCCGAGACAACGGTAACTGGGTATGAGTACCATGCAGCACCGTAGAGTTCACGGAGATGGCCCGTTTAGGAAGAAATAAGTAAAAGTCCTGTGGAAAAGGTAGAAATAACCGGAGAGACCTGCGGACTGGTCGGAGTCGACATAAACAGTGTTGGAGATCTCAAATATCTATTTTGTAGAATTTTCTGAATCGAAATGGAGCCAGTAGGAGCGAAAAGGTCGCGGAAAGTGGTGAAAACCATCGGAAAAGTCGCAGAAAGTCCAATAACAGCCGTGGAATGGATGCAGAGTCGATGTATCCCATGTAATAAGCCATGCGGAATCCGAATATCGTATTTACGGAGCCTTGGGACTTGTAGAAGATGTGCAGAATGCGAAAATGTCGAAAGTCGCGCCAGTGATGCGGAGCTTCTATTTTTAATACTTCCGATTAAATTTCCGATGAGCTTTCTGATCGGACGTCCGTTTAACTTTCCGATCAGATGCTTCCGTGCTCGGAACTGAGCGGCGCCCATCACCGTGTGGTGTCTGCTCATTGTAAGTCCCACTGTATCCCCTCTCTTTTTAAGTTCACCTTCTCCCAGCATGTAGTGTTCATTTGTTTGCTCCAATACTGAGCTCTGGACATCGATGTCTGCCATCGACACTGGGAACGACAATGACGGCAATGACAATGACAACGATGTGGAAGTACGACTCACCGAGCTCGTCGCCTTCGGGTCTCGGTCCCGTTGCACGTGCTGACCAAACACAGTAACACTGTGCTGAACATTTTCCCTCCATGTTCCCTCCACATCAATTCGCACACCTTCACCTGTATTGTTCGTTCACTGTCAGCCACCCACTCTCCACTGCACTTAACCTCAAGAATCATCATTTCGGAGCTTTTGAAACAGGGTCAGGCAGATTTTATTTTACTTACATTATATTCAGCTATAGTTTCTCATTCTCATGCTCTGGACCCATCATTTATCACACACCACATCGACATTCTCTACTTATATCAATCCGGACGTGACTGCACTTTCTGATGCCTTTGCCTTCTCAGAATGCGCTGGGGATTGATCTTTACATGGACTGGCCACCCACTGTCGGCGTTGAGCGGGGCAGCGTGTCTCCCTATACGTCTTTGCGCATCTCCTGGATTGCATTGTGCTAAAGGACTTGCTTAGCTGAAGGATTTACCATGGCCATTTTATGTATCATGGACATTTTACATCCATTTGTTTAGTTCCCATCGCTTCTGGGCTCCGGTGTCACGAGAGTACGTGAACAGCCATCCCGATCATTACATAATCACCTTCCTTCTCTCCCACCTACCACGACAATCTCATCGTTTTCACTCATCTCGTGTCCCACACACTGAATTTTGAGCCATCATCAAGCTAAGTGTTTTATTATTCATATCCTACTGATTATTCTACTTCTAGAGTCTTTCTCTTGGCCATTGAGAGGGAGACGTCATTCTACAGCTCAGCAGCTCTACCAGTACGACCTGGACACCACTTTGGTCCCTGAGAGGACCAACTTTCTCTTCTTCAACAATTTCCCCGCCAGCATTGCAGTTCCAGCGAAATGGACCCACAGCAGCATGGTCAAGGTCCAGACCAGCGATGGGAAGCTCATCGCTACGTTCTGGGATCGTGTTAAGCTCCTCTTCGCCCGCAAGAACAAGGCATTTGGAAGTTCAGATCTAAAGTCAGCGGCTTGGACTACGTGCATGCCCCTCTTTTTTTTCATTTTACCTCGCGTTGATGATCTTCCAGATATATTAACAATTGTGTGGCACAGGAGAAGGCTTTGTACCCCGTGGACCCCTCACCCTCGTCTTCGGGTCCAGTGAGGCCGCTGCCCCAACCACGGCTTCTTCATCGAGCAGCCGCTGTTCTGGGGTGTCACATCTGAGCACCGCGAACACCGTTGCGAGCGGGTCCCGGCCTCCACTGACACCTAGCATGCCCAACACCCGTCGAGTATCTGCTCCATTCAGCACTTCATCCTCCTGTATGTTATCCTGTCCTCATCGGTGCTCTCTTCCACTGACTTGAATTTATCAGCCATGGATCACCTCATGAACACCCCGACCAATTTCATGTATTCAGGTATGTGCTCGGTCTCCTCTTCTATGTCTCAATCTGATGTTTACTATGTAGGTGTTCAACTCCCGCCACTTAACATGGCATATCGGGGCAGTGGTGTCGATGGCGCGGGTCGTGGCAGTGGTCTGGATGGCATGGCTCAGTTCTAGGGCAGCGGCAATGGCACCGCTGCTTCTTGCTTTAGGGCTTCAAAATTTATATTATCTACTCGTTTTCAATGCCTAGTAAGCAATAAGTGGTACTGGGAAAGCTGGTAGTGCACACGTGCTGGCTGTTTTCAGATCCCTTATATCCAAATGGGGCAGATCTGTAAGAAGTAATACTCAGACGGGCACGATGAAGTGAACGGCTATATTGTATACCTGTAAGAAGTAATACTACAAGATAAATAAGTAACGGGAAAAGACGAGTAAAGACGAGACAAACCTCAGATGGGCGCGATGAAGTGAACGGCTGAGGAATGTCTCTGCAAGTAAGGCTTTAAATATATAAACGAAGCTGTAAATGATCTGTAGGTAAGGCTGTAAACAATGGAGAACCGAAATAAGGGAGCTGTGGAAAATGGAAGAAAAAAGCTGTTACAGAGATTAAAGGGGTCGACTCTACACACGACGGGCGCCAATACCGGCAACTAGTACTGGGTTGAGCACCCACCATGCCGACTTTATGGTGCATCGAGCCACTACTTCAACAAGATCAATCTTAGGAAATAGTTGCAAAATGTCGTAGAATAAAAGTACGATCCAGGATCTTAAGAGTTACTCTGCAGCAGATTTGGATTTGGATTTTGGCTGGATTTGATCGGATTTGGATTTGAGGCCATCGTCCTCGGCCGAATTGCTTTACTATGCAAGTTCCTTAGCTTTCCCGATCCAGGTTGTCTCACTGTCCAGCACCTGCAAGAATAAGCTGGAATCGACCAGCGATTGATAGGCCAGATATAGCTAGAATGCACCGCTGTGCCCAGCAGGTTATTAAGTTTAGTGGGTGAACAATCCAATGCTTACTGAATTCTGCTTCGGTATGATAGGAAGAGCTGACATCGAAGGATCAAAAAGCAATGTTGCTATGAACACTTGGCTGCCACAAGCCAGTTATCCCTGTGGTATGTTTGTTCCCATTGAAGCACTAAGCTTCAACTCATTAAGCTCTGGGCTGGTAAATGCCTTTCATCTTAGAGCTCCATTTCTGGAGGGCCAAACTCTATCTTAAGCCTCAGCTGTTAAACTGAGACACCGCTGCCACCTGTGGATGGCATGGGCACACCTGTGGATTTAATGGGCCTCACACAGGCGCAGCTGTGCTCTTGATGGCCTGTAAGGTGGTGCTCCAAATTCACGATGGCACGGCACGGTCAACAGCATGGCCGTCATGGTGCATGGCTACCACAAAACAAGCTTCCTTACCTTTTGGTGCAAAGAATTTCTGGAATACTGTGTTTCAGGTGGGCTTTAAATTTGTAAAACTGTGGTTCAAGCCTACTTTGAGGTCAGATGGGGCAAGAAAACAAACAAACTGAGAGTGTAAAAAATTCCAGAGCATGAGATGATTTTGATGGCCATAGATTCAGCTTCGTTTGATGGGTATTCTCTGAAAGAATGTCAGTATCAGTGAAGTGAAGTAATTCAAAGTTTGGAGGTGAGTTCCCAAAGCAGATATGTGGGTTCGGCTTTTCCTGGCCTTTATGTTCCTTGACAGGTCTAACAGTGTTTTTTCTTCAACAGCTCTAGATGACAGGTAAAAAGGCAATACAGTTGACTGGCTCATAACGCATAAGGTCGGTGGACCCCCAAAGCCTATGCATTATGAGCAATATGCATTGCGAGATTTTCCCCACGGTGTGACATCTGTGACATTTGTCACAATATTGACTATTTGCACCAAGATTGTAGTGTATCAAGGTTTGGTAGGTGTAGGAATAAGCTGTTGGCAAAGAAATGGTTGGATATTGACTTCTCAAGAGCCTTTCCAACATATGCATGGTATCCTTCCGACAGCATCAAATATTATATACATGTCCTAAAGAGGTAATTTGGTTGAGTTAGGGGTCATAATTGGATTTAAATCAGGTTATAACTCACATCTGTACCATCAAATCAGTTATTCTAAGCAAAAGAGGCCACCTAACACTCAAATTTCATGCAAAAATTCATGCAATCAGAAGCAAAACACTGGAACATTGCTCCTCAAAATGCGTAAATCACCCTCGAACCCTATGCATTATGTATTATGCATGATTTTGCATAAATTCCAGCCTACCAACTTGGTGGATGCCCAGATCCAATGCATTATGAGCATTATGCATTGTGACCTAATGCGTTATGAGCCAGTCAACTGTACACACCTTCTTGACGCATCAAACCAAATTTCGGGCAGCAAATAGAAGAAAATATATCACTATTTGCTGTCACCATGGACCTGTTTATGGCCATGTTTTCAACGGGTAAGAACTGTCCTGTAACTGTGCCATGGTCTGGAGTCCAAGATGGCCCACAGAATGGGCACAGCACCCACGCCATTGGTACTGTGTGAACTGTGCCACGGTCATGGGTGGCAGCCCTAACTGCTCCCCACTGACTGCAATCTTCATTGTTATTGCTGCGCCCACCTCACATAACCATTCTTCACCCAAGAATACCACTGCCCCTATGCTCCTCAGCCTTCTGAATGCACTATGCCTCTCCTGCATGTTCATCAAGATCAATCCCCTCTTTCCTTCTATTCAACATCAAGTTACATTCGATGTCTTACTACACCCTTCCTGAATACAATCCTGGATGCCCTTGAACTCATAAGTATGTGTACAACGTTGACGGCAGTGAGGACATCATCAAAGCTATCCCTGTGAGCTACACGAGAACTACGTGAGGATGTGCCCAACTGTCTCTGCCACCCTATTATGCATATGTTGAGCAGGAGGAAGAGTGGCCACTCTGGTGGCATCAAAATTCGCTATGGACAAGGTCTATTCAACAATTGCTACTACGATGATGTTATGGACAAAGACCACATGTATTATTTTGCGACAGAATGGAGCTCAACAGTGACAAAGAGGATGCACTCAATGTGGCACCACCCAGAGAAGATGCTGTGTTAAGCTTGGGTAATGTTCGCTGCCAACTCTAATTCATTCGGTGCTCACATTTCTACACAGGCAGGTGCAGCATATTCAAATAATGATTGATTCTTGCCATGATCAAATGCCCCTGCTCATCAAGGCATACCTGGAACTGAAGGCCAAAGGGCCATGCATTCTGACCATGAGACCAGTGCATGGCCCTTGGAATTTCTCGGGTTCAATGGTATGTGGTAATGTCTTAACGAAAATCCCTTCTGAATGTCTTTTAGAGAGTGGTACTTGCCTGTTCTCACATACGAGCGACATCCTGAAGACCAATCAAACTCTCATGTGCCATGGCTTTCTTGGGTGCAGCCCGGACAAGCTGTCCCTTGCCTCTCCCATATGTCTGTTTGAATTCTATTGTCAGATACATCAGGTATGTCTGCAGTACAATATCAATGCTCTTGGTAGGATGCTGAGGCACTTGCACTTTGTAAGTTTGCCTCTTTATATGTTTGTCCTCACTGAGATATCGGTCTTCAGGCCTCATGGAAGTCACATCTTGCTGAACAACTGACCACAGCATACAATGATTATCTAGAGATTATGTGCCACGTAGACACCTGATCTCATGCAGTGCTAGGGCATGATGGGTCCAGGAAAATCAAGAACATCTGCCCACCATGCCTTTACAAGACTCTTGACAAGCCATACCTCAAGTACTCCTTCTTCTGCACCATGGACATCAGACTTTTCACATTTTGCCTGTCACATTGTTGGAACCTGAAATTTGGAAATTGCCTGCCAAAAAAACAGGTCAGGCAGGAAACTACTCATAGTCCCCAGTGCAGATGAAAAAAAGTTTATTTTTTGGGAGGTTGGGAAAATGGGACATAGGATTGTGCAAGTTGTGAGATTGTAGGATTTGTGTCCATTTGTCTTGTATTTGTCCACATTGTTTGGCATTGAACAATGTCACAATCAAAATGTTAAAGTCTGATGGAGTACAACAATTCCTTGAAACTCATGGACAGTACATTTAGAGCAGATATCCCACACGTGGATGATCACAAATCCCCATCCTCCAGATGAATAACACCCCAAGAGGCAGATGAATTCAAGGATGAGGTAGCCAATTCACAGAAGGTGCATGTGCATGTTCTGAGTCATATACATGCTCATTTTAAAGATTAGAAGGCTCATTCACAGAAAAAGCATATGGCCCAGGCCACCTCTTCTTCAGACCCCAGAACCACACCCACTCCTCTAGCCTCGACCTCCATCATCTCTCAATCATTGGCGGTGACCTCCACTTCCCAATTGCCTGATGTGTCCGAAGCTCCAGCCAATGGCAGTGTACCCAATGAGTTGACATCAGATGATCCCACCATCCCCATAGCTGACGCCAATGAGGATGACATTGCCTGGCTTAATGTCAATGAACTCAGTGTTGGTCAGGCCAAGGAACTTGAGAAATGTGTCAATAATTGTGTTGAGTGTTGGTGGAATGGCCCTGAGGTGTGCAAAAAAATGTTTGCTCTCTTTGCCATTGTGGGGATCTTCTTAAGTGTTTGTTGTCATGGCCATGTCCTCATCATGTGCGACATGATCTGAAGCAGTGAATTGTAAGTCTGTACAGTTACTAACTTTCTAGGATTAAAAATATCTGCTCGTGATTGTACGTTGGTTAATAGACAACTACGGGGAGGACATGTGCCTTGGATACAATATCATGTGTGCCTTCTTCAAAATGTTACTCTGCAGTTCTCTCAGTGCTCAGGTGGTGGCCATACACCTCTGGGGCATAGTTCCTGCTTTTCATGGTCATGCCCACAACAGAGCTTGCCAAATTGGGTGGCATCCCATGTATGTTGATGGTGTCCGCCTCAAAGACTTTGAAGAATGTGAATGCACATTCACTTGATCTAACCATCTGGCTTCTTATCAACACCCTTTCATCATCAACAGCAGATCAATAAAAATTTCCATTACCATGACCAGGACAAGCACAAGTCTTCAGGTACGTAATATTTCCACGATGAAATTTAGTATAAGCTCACAATGCATGCAGGTAACTTCATTTATCAGACTTATCAACGGGTGCTGGAGAAGATCTAAACAAATGGTGCCCAGCTCATGGCACTAGAAGCACACTTACATACCACAGTGGCTGATTATGAGGCAGATCTTGTTGCTGAAACAGAATATTTCAAGAGTTTGCAGTTGGAACCAGAGGAAGTCCAGGACACAGTGGACTATGTATATGGAACTGCTTTTGAAGTTTCATAGTCACAGAGTAAGCATTGCATCAACTATCAGCTGCCTACTGAGCCATTTCCAGGGAAGAGTTCAATCACGTGAAAATTGAATATAACAGGTTCGACTACGATATAATAAACAACGGATATACAACAAAAGAAATCAAGAATGTGCGAACTCAGTACAGAACCAGTCATACCAAGTTCCTCGCCATCACGGAGGAAGTTTTCTGTTTCGAGGAGGAGAGAGGTATCGAGAATGGAGATTGTGCTCTCAATGTGGAAATTCAGAGGCTCATTATGTCCATGCTTGACGAGCATGTGGACTATTGCAGAGCTATTTCTTCTACCATCATCCAGGACCCCGACCTCGCTGCCCATCTGTCTGATGAATGGGTGTCTGTGACACGTACTAGCACAGATATTGCAAAGCGCCCCGCTTTGATGTCGACCCTCACAGGATTCTCTGGGTGACCATTTCCAGGTGTTTGGGAGGGAAGGGATCCATCCTGTGGAGAAGGTGTCTCACTCCCCAAGAATCAATGTGATCTAGAATTGGTTGAGAATTGGCCACCTCCAGAGAAGGAACAGCCTCAGAATCGATCGGAGAATCGTTAGCTGCCCTAACCCTACTCAGTTCTGCGTGATCGTAGACTTTGGGGCCCAATTACATAATATAATTTTACTAACAACAATTTTTTTCTGCTAAGGCTACCATTGCTATCATATTTTCATACACTACACCGTGTTTGCTATCCTGCGGTGTCATGCCGGCATGCCCGAAGTTGCACTTTGATTTGTTCTTCCACTGTAATACTTGATCCGAGTGGTGGTGCACAAAGGTTTTGAGCATGTCTTGAGCCCGACACTGGCGCGACGAAAGCCAGGGCATTAACATGTCTGATAGTGCTTACAGATGAATTGATGTCATGCCTCAAAAATATATATGATTTCTATGATTTTACTGAGGTTATGTGGGTACTGAATTCATTGTGAATCGAACTCCTGAGAATTGAGCTCAGAATCGGGTCGGTCAGAGCTGATGTTGATTCTTGATCAATTCTGTGCAGTGAACCGGACCAGAATCAGGCTCAGAATCAACCTCAGAATCAGCCCTGTCTGACCACTTTGACTTCCCCTAATAGAGCTCCCCTAGGGGGGTATGCGTTTCAGGAGCAAACACTGGGGGAGCCAAATAGAATCACCCTTGTAAACCTGTTACAGTATACAGTAAACTAGTTCCATCTCTGAATAAAGACATCATAATTATCATTACATAAAACATGTAAAACAAATGTGCCTTCATATGTTGTCTGGGTTCTACAGCGGGGCATGAGGTTTCCAAAAGGTTTCTCATGGTATCTGCAAGCTCGGCTTGGATGGTGTATGGAGGTCCAGGGCCAAAGGTGTAATTTAGCTTGTTTTGTACACTGGGATAATCCTTGGAAACTGGTGCTCATTATTCGGACTGTGCCTACCTACCTCATTAGAGTTATCCTATCGTTGACAGCGGCACTGCCATAATTGCATAGCAGTGCACCGTGACTGCTTGGCGCACTGCGCTGTCAGATCTCCAAGTCCACAGCACCATATAAGGACCTACCTGCATCCCTCGTCTGAAGCCACAAACTATGAATGCCCCTATGTCATTTCCGCCAGAATTGCAGCGAGGAATATTCGAGACCACTGCCTTGCTGCATCCAAGTATGATCGCGACTCTTATGGGGGTTGCTCGCTACGTGTTCATTTGGTGAGTTTTATTCCCCCTCAGTTTTTTACAGTGCCATGCTGAAACTCCACAGGATCGAGCCATTGCGGTACAGAAAAATGCTGTTCAACCCTACTCCTGACAGCATGAAAAACATTCTCAAGTTGGTGGATTCAAAACCCCCGGATTTCTTTCCAAATGCAGTCTGACCATTGGTCACCCTCAACGTTAGCTGGACATTCATGTACACAAAACGAGACAAGACTCATCTCGCAAGCACTGATTAACCCAATTAAAGCACCCAGGGATTTACACTCGACCCATCTCCACATACCCTATGCTGTCTTATCCACCCACTTCTTGCATGCATTCTGTTGCTCAATTGCTGCTTCAGTGCCAATCCATCCCACCTACGCGGTCCGTCCGTGCTCCTCCTGCCCCTCCCGCACTGTTCCCACCTGTTCTACCCCGTTTCTCATCTCATGTCGAATCATTCTCTCCTCCCCCACTTGCCTCTCCTCTTCCTGGCAGCTGCACCCCCAAGGTGCGCGGTGCTTCCATGACCTCCAGTTCCCCATTCCGTGCTCGCAGTCCTCTGTCTAGTTTCATCTTCATTCTGTCTTTGTCAGTCCTGGTGATATGTGTACCCCTAGTCCACAGAAAATCAAAACACTATTTCAATGTCCGAGAACAACTGCAACTGCACCCTTTCAAAGGGGGGAATTGGTCCATCAAATCTTGGAGTGCAGCGAGTCAAGTGAACAGCTTGGTCCTAGCATAGTCATCATTGGGGTTTCCTCCACTTCTTCCCATCCCACTGTGAGCCCTTCTGGCTCTTCTCCGACCCTGAGAGACCCAGGCCATCTCCACCATTCAGCAGCAGATTTGTTGCATATCTCGGCACTTGCAGCAGTGACAGTGGATCTAAATTGTATAATATGCGAAAGTCGAATATAATAGACTGAGTAAATCCCAAAAATGTTGATGATAGTGCGAAACAATCTTTGTGTAAAGGGTTTTTTATTGGCTCCACTGCTTCTTTCACAGTGTCAAGGTCACCTTCAAAATTTTCATATCCTTGTCTTCCGCTCTAATATCTGTCCCAAACATCATGTAAGGACACAGGTCAGGAAGAAACCCTCACGGGTCCATGTATTCGAAAACAAACACATAAGATTGGCCGCAGCTTGGCGGAGAGGAACAGGAGCCACTGACCATAAATAAGCATCGGCTGCTTAAGACTCACGTTCCAAGGTCCATCAAATCTCTCGGGACCAAGGACTGGCCAGTACTGAGACCCACCATCCGGCTCCCCAATCGAGAGACTGGCACCGAAATGGGGAGACACTTCCCACAGCATTTTGATCAGCTCTGCTGCGAGGTCCTCCGGCATTGGCATCTCCGCAGGGGACTTCGGAGGTGGCAAGTCGAGACACATCACGCTCGAACGTACCAGATTGTGGTACGGAGGGACATCGTGACCCGGAGCTAAGAGGGTGTTGAGAAGGAGAGTGCCATTGCTGGACAGTGCTTGCGCAAAGGCAGTTGCAGACCCGGATCATTGGGTAGGCTGCTCAAGGTACATCAGGAGGATACCTGTATATTTTGACAGCAAGCGATCAGTGGGGTTCGCAGTGAGAAGAAACGAGACCTCGAGCTGCTCCTGAGCTTAGGAAACCTGGTTGAACCGCTAAAGGCACAGTCAAAGGAGCAGCTGCAAGCTGATCGAAGAAGATTTCAAGGTGCTCCTCGATATTTTGATACGGTTCATCTATGTATTTCATTAACGGGCACGCTTCGGGTCCGGCCTGAGATCTTAAAGTCAGTTCCGACGCACAAATCCAGGAAGGATGAGATAATCATACATGACACTGGTTGAACATTTCAAGTTTTTTGGTGAAAAAACTAGTGAAAAATGTTTTGAATTTTACAGCAATTTTTCAGTGAAAAACCAAGTGAAAAACTTGTAACTTCTTCATGAATTTTTTGAACTTCAAAACTTTTTCAGTAGGGCTCCCCACCGTATCTGTATTTACGGTTTACGGCTATGGGTTTACGGGCACCGTAACCGTACCATAAGGCACTAGGCTAGAGGTTTTACGGTTACGGATGCAACCAGGCGTACACCGTAAGCACCCATAAGAATACGGCCATATACGGTGTCTTTACGGACCGTAAATCAGCCCAAAATGGTTCGGTTCTGACTATTTTGAGCACGCCGGCCAGGAGAAGCCGCGGCGATGACGTGGCGCCAAGCCTGACTGTGATTCACCATCACCATGAATTGTCGCGCACTGCCAGTACGGCGCGTCAAATGCTGGGCCGCCCTCATGCTGGAGGTGCACCTGGTTTCCTCAGCTCGGACGACGAGAACGAACACGATGAACTGGACACCTATTTCGACGCTCCTCGTATTCCCCTTGACGCGGACCTGGTTCAGTGGTGGTACGCCCGAAAGGCAGAGTATCCGCGCCTGTATCGGTTGGCTCGCGATATCATGTCAATCCCAGGTATGATTGCCTCGCATCTGCGTACGATGTTCTTGACAAGTTGTCAGGTTCTGCGGTAGCGGTGGAACGAGTTTTTTCGGGCGGGAGAGACACCATCTCCCTCCAACGTGCAAGTCTGAAGCCGGAGACGATCCGTACTTTGATGTTACTCAAACATCACCTTCGTCTGAAGCGCAAATCCCTCGAGGATGCGCTCCTAGCTGGCCAGGAACAGTAGATACTTCATTTTTTGACTTGTTTCGAATTTTATTATTTTATTCCATTTTTTACGGCCGTAACGACCGTAAAGCACCGTAAAATGCACCGTACCGTACCGTAAGGCCCTCTGAAAGTGGGTTTACGGTTACGGTTACGCCCGGTTGGTGGCCGTAATCACCGTAATTCTTACGGTCGTAACCGTATACAGTACGGTGGGGAGCCCTATTTTTCAGCACTTTTTCAGAATTTTTTCACAAGGTTCAAAAATAGTGTTGCCCAGGGCCCGGCCTGGCCTGAAGCCCCCGGCTTGGGCCCGGCCTGACAGGGCTTGGGCTTACTATTTTCAAAGCTCAAGCTCAAGCCCTGTAGGAGGGCTTCAAGCCCTGGCCTCAGGCCTAGGCCGGGGCTTCCACGGAAAATTTACAGGTCCTGCTTGGGTGTTTTTTTCAGAGCCGCCAATGGAATTAGACCCAATGTGATTGTTGTTTAGCATCCTAACACCTCTTGAAGTCGGGATTTACCTCCTGTGTCGAGGTTCCTGGCGGCCGACTGCTTGTTTGGGCCACGAGCAGGTATGTGCGCGTGTTTGTGCCACGTGCCGAACTGATCCGGGGGTCACGTTAAACCTTAGCAAGCGGAAATGTAGCGGAAAAAGTCCTCCAGCAGCCATTCCATCGCAGCAAACCGGACTTTGAAGACGTTTGGGTAGGCAGCCAGGCCCGGGCCTACTGGGCCCGGCCTGGGCTTCAGATTTTGAAGCCCAAGCCTTGGGCCGGCTCAAGCCTGCTGTAGGGCCCGGCCCGGCTTGGGCTTCGCAGGGCCTGGCCTGGCGGGCCTAGGGCTTGAAGCCGGGCCTTGGGGAACACTATTCAAAAAGGTCACCAAAATGTTTCAAGTTTTTCACCTACTTTTTTGGCAAAAAATTACTGTAAAATTCAAAACATTTTTCACCAAAATTTTCAGTGCAAAACTTGAAATGTTCAACCAGTGTGAGAACACATTTCAAGGAAAAAGTGATAACTCTTTTCAGTTGAGGCAAGCCGGTTGATGGGCCACTTGTGTGACGGTTCTGCTGCCAGGTTAACTCAGCGACGCATGAGCCGATGAGAAGATAATGACCTACAGGACCAATTGACAGGATCTACAATCCTGTCAAGTACAACGAATCCAGCACATTCAGACAGCCTACAAACCATGCAATTTAGAAGGGAGGAGGTGTTGCATGGAAGAGCTTACATGTTAACAAGGTAGACACCAAGGACCGAGCCGTAAGAACCTTCCAAAAAGCTGCTAACAGGGACAATCATTTATTGCGCTCAAAGGAGAAAAACATACATACATTTTGGCGTCTTCGCCATCAAATATTGTCGCCATAAAAGCCATGTCCCTCACAACAGTCGCTGTTCCCATGTATCGAAGCTCATCTCCCATATTCTTCGCACAAAGCTCGGCTTGAGCTTTCTTCAGAGCCAAGAACTGCCGAGATTGTTCCACGAGCTGAGCGCCAATCGGTGGGTCCGACAGATTCGATATCGACTTGACGGTGAACCCCTGCTCGAGTACAGTATTGGCTGTCAATAAATTGAAATCCATCGCGCTGTCGAAACATTTAACTTGCGGGCTATTTGCCACTTATTAATCATTTATCTTGGTCGAGGTGCGGCTGATAGCTTACGAAGTTTGATTAATTCCCCGCGGGTCGAAACCAAGAAGGTCCCACTCATTAGCAAACAAATCGGACGTTGGCTGTCCCAGAGTTTCCAGGGCCGCCTATGTGGGATAAGTGCAAGTTCCTGCCCCACAATACACATTCATACCGGGATTCAGGAAGACGGTACCCTTCCGAGGGAGTTTCGTGGCCTTCAAACGAACTATGGCAATCGTGGCAGTGCCAGCGCCGGGATCAAAATAGTCTTTTGGCACACTACCGGAGGATAGATCAATCAAAAATGGATTGCATGGCCAAGTGAATACGAACATAATGGAACCGTACTCTCGGCCTTGGGAACACCACGTTGCGGTCTCAATATTTGGAGCATAGTTTCCTAAAATATACGGTTTTGCGAGATTTAAACCTTTGCTATAGCCATCATGGAATGCGAATACTATCAAAAAGAGAGTGCCTCCGGCGGCAAGTCGCTTGAATGCATTTGGTCCCCGAGCTAGCGTTGGATTAGGTGCCCAAGGCCGAATCGCCGACCAAACGTTCCCCGACATCATCTCCAAAGAAAACGAGACCCGAGGTCGTCGACAAGGCGCTATGGAGGGCCTCCGGAATCGGCAGAGGTCAGACGGTGCGTATTTTGTGTAACTAGTCACATGAACCGCGGAGGTTTGGAACTCTTTCAATTACAACTCCGCTTGCTGCCAACCGACGCCCACAATACCATAAATAAGCAGAGGGTTCGCATTCCCTGTTTCCACAAGCCCTTCTCACGTGGAGGCATCGATGGGGGTGGGAACCCGCCTCGCACCGGCGCGAGAAAGCTGCAAGAAATTCAACAATCTCTTCATCTGCCGACTCGGAGTTTCGCCTCAGAGCGATGTGCTCTCAATCTCACTCGTTGCACTCCGAGAGTCGGCAGACGCATTCCCTCCTTTTAAGGGGATATCGCGAAGGTGATTTTCTGTTCGTGGTCTCCTCTCCTGATAGCTCAATCGTGCTCGAAAGCGGGTGAAGAAGAGCAAGAAAGACGCCCGTGCCCTTGCTCACCGAGCCGTCGAGATACTTGACATGCTGGCAGACGCAATCCCTGATCCGGAGAATATCTCATCTCAGATGATTGCCACGCGTATCTCGCGCTTCGAGACGTAGGTCATGCATATCCCTGTTCTAATCGATTCTCATAAAATTCATATCCCAGTGTGCTGCGAGAAATCCGTGCGGCGGTGGATCGAATCAACACAAAGGGCCGCATTTCTCGATTTCGAAGCTTAAGCAGGGACGAAGATGATCTCATAAGGTTCACCACTCTTCTTGATGAAGTCTGCCAATTCTTCTTCGTGAGCATAATGTCTCACAATCTCTGATGCCTTATTTCTAACTCGAGATCCCTCGTTGGAGTCGTCGATTCGTGTTGAGCTCGGGGTGGAAACGCTAAAACACGAGGCTGAATCAGCGAGGCTCACTGCGCTCTCGGCGATCACATCGAATGTGCGTCATGTTTCTTTTGGTGCTTATGAGCCCCTGGGACTGATGATACACAGGAGAGACTTCGAAATCAGGTTTTCATACCCCTCTCAGTCGTTTTATTTGAGAAGTAGGCACAGATGCTCGCCAATGAGAACTGTGCCTTGCAGGCTCGGCTCCTGCGCGGTCGGACATTGAGCACCTGCCCCCGCAGCAATCTCACAAGTGTTTGATTAGTTTTCCTTTTCTTGGGCATTAAACCCTTCATCTTTGTAAACCCGTTACAATATGCTGTATATTATTACAATTTAAAAGAAAAGAAAGTGCCATTCACTGTCAATATGTTCTATCCAACAGCCGTGGACCAGTGTCTGTCGGATTCCATTTGAAAGATGAGGCGACTCTGAGAATTCTGATACAAGACGGCAGTCTGAGTCGGTGATCCTGAGGGAGCAACTCTTCTCGAACGTAACATGCTCTGATGAAACACATAAATCGAACAAGATAAATCAGACTCAACCGATATCGTCGGGACACTCGCCTTATTAATGAGACCAAGGGTTAAACATCGCGCACACAGGCTGAACCCAAGTACCCCAGTGTATTCAAGCAAACAGATCTATACAATTCAGTCCGCCAACAAAAGTGATACCGTAATAACCATGACCCCATTAGCATCCTGTCACTAGATGACCCCTCCCTGGCCCCGGCCCGAATCGGACCCACTTCGATGCTCCAGCGCATCCTCTGCGACGTTCGACCGGCCCAAGAGACGTATCGGGAGAGGCAGCACCCACCCCCAGTCGTCGTCGTCCGCTGCAGCAACGCCCTCGCCGTCTGCCCCAGTCATGAGCCCGCCGTTCGCCCCCTCGCGCAGTCCCCACACAGCATCGGCCCTCCTCGCCGCGCGTGGCCGCACCTCGGTGTCGGCGGTGCGCGCAGGCACGGTGTATGCGTCTTCAGCCTCTGATACGCGCGGGCGCTGCGGCACGCGAGAAGACTCGTCCGGGAAGAGGTCGAACAGGGGGGCGTTGTCGAAGTACTCGGTGGGGACTGTCTCCCGGCGCTCGAGGGCACGGCGCGCGCGGGATGGGAGGACTGGCTCGGGGTTATTCGGGGCTGACTCTATCGGCGGGGACACTGCGGTGGGCAGAAACGCGTAATACCCTTGGATGCGCGGTGTAGAACGATTGGTTGGCCGACGTCGCGGCGGGATTACGTGCGTGGTGCAGGGGATGAATAGCGCTCCAAGGGCGTTTCCGCTGTGAATAAGGTCAGAGATGCGAGTGAACAAGAGAGGCAAAGTAAAACGACAAGATAGATGAGATGGGAGAAACTAACCAGACAGAGCATCCCACCCCCTTCCGCGAGCATCCGCAATTCTGCTCGCTCAATAGGAGCGTGCTACGCATATCATCCGTAAAGTACCTGTCCTCAAGGGGGACTATCACGCGGCTCCCCTTGACCTCTGCCGCGCGCCACACCCGCGACTGGGACGCGGCCGCCGCAGGATGCACGAGCGCCCCGCATCCGTTCGACTTCCTCTGTCTCTTTGGCGGCGGCGGCGCGGATTCAAGTGGCATCGGCAACATCTGAGCGCGCCCCAGTCTCCCGTCCCATTCTAGAACTAACTCGTCGTAGTTCAGTGGTTGGTCCGCACCACAGTATACCGCCACACTCCGCGAAGGCGCGCGCGCGGATGCGATTTCTGGCATCACGCACACTATATTACGTGTGAATTTACCGGGAAGGATGTTGGGGATGTTGGAATGACTGTTGACACCAAGTTCGAGTTGAATCGTCACGATCGTGCGGAGGAAAGAAGCTGCGTGGCTGTGCTTGCAGGCTTTGCCCAATATCGTGGGAATGCATCAAATCTGGGTCCTCAACTGCTCCAAGACCCTCCCTCACCGCCGGCCTCCATGGATCGCGCGTCTGACTCACGGCAAAACTGCAAAACCACATACATTTTTCTTTGCATTGACCCGAGGTCAAGCAGACCGCCAGATGCGACAAAAACACGCGTGGTCACGACGAGATGACAGTCGGACTGCAGACTGCTGGAAATCCAGCGATTCACTCTTTTGTTCTCGCTAGCCTCTGTCCGGAGCTCCTTGGAATGTTTCAATTGTCCACAATACTCTATATACACCTTCATCGAAATTTATATTCAAGTTATTGGGGCTTCTGGACGGCGGCATCGAGGCACCGCCGAATTATTCCTTCCCAACATCTCCTCTTCGAACTTGCTTTGGCTCTCTGGAAGTCCCCTTCCAGACATGCGTCGTCTATTCTCTATGATTTGAGCTTGAAGCAACTGCTATCCGACATCGAGCTCCGCACACCTGCTGCGCTACTTCACTGGTTACGAGGTTCCTTCGAACTTACGACCACACTCTATGGAGCCATGACCTCCCTCATAATATCCCCCGGGTGATTTTAATACCATGTTTTGCTGATCCCATGTAACCTCATCCCACCGAGGCTGGATGGTCTCTCGGACAGTGGGGGGGACAATATATAATTGTATGATGCTCCTCCAACAACTATCCGCCGTCCCCCTCTCGAGGTCGGTGCTTAATGTACTGTGAACTACCTCATTTATGTTTACTTTTACATAAGTCACTAAGATTTCTCAGGATGTGGACGTAGGCTATTTCACATTTAATAGCTGACCTGGATCCACCGATCGGTTATTTTGATCTGCTTAATTCTCGTTGCATTTGTAATGATTATTTAATATCTCGGCTTTGTTTCGATACGGTGCCTATTTTTCCTCTTGGTTTTGTTGCATTCATACAGAATTCATACTAGGTCTTTCACATGCGACGGTGAACCATGGATCGCTGAAAAAAAATCAGAAAATAGCAGGGACAAGCTAACGATGTGAACTCGGAGATCCCACAAACCAGTACTACAGTAAGCATTCAGCTCGCGCCCATGTGTGAGCACATCCCTCCATGTACTACAAACGCGTCACTATTCCCAAAATATCTGTTCCACATTTGTTGGCGCCTAGCCTGTGAATCTTCTCCGGAAAGAAGGAAGCATCGTGGAAACCACGAGGCCAGGGCGCTTGCTTTCCACCTCACGCTGACGACACAATGCATCCAGTTCCCGCAGCTCCGCAAGCTGTCCCAACCTCCTCTTTACTTAAATGTCTCGACAACCTCGACATCCTCTGCGAAATCGTGAGGTATGGGCATGGAGAGGCGGCAAATGCGCAGCCGGGGGATAGTGCGCTCCCGCGGCTCGCCCTTGTCTGCCGAGCGTTCTGCGAGCCCGCTCTCGATGCGTTGTGGCGCAGTATGGGAAGCCTCTTACCCTTGCTCAAACTCCTGCCTTCATTCCAGGAAGTCAAGGGAGTCTATGTACCTCTTTCCGTTCGATTTGCGATCCGGATTCTGACCAGTGGATTAGGTACTTCTCGGTCCACTCCAAGCGGAGGATTGGGTCCGATTTGACTTCTACGCAAAGAAAGTTCGAGCCATGAAATATACTGGCATAACAGATATTATCATTGACCCATGCGTTTACCTCCGCATCGTACGGTACCACCCAGCGCCCATTTTGCCTCAGCTTCACCAACTTTATCTTTATAACCACCATCGATCTCCATCGGGACCCGAAATCTTACTGTTCATAGCGCTTCCCTTCATCATATTGATATCAGATCATATTGCGAATTTGGACCTAAACAGACCACATTCTTGTCCGACGCCGTCGCATCGATACCGCAACTGGAGCACCTGGCCTTGGATATTGAAAAATTTCCCTTGATCATCTTCGACTTGATTCTTCAGTTCCACGATCTCCGTGTCCTGGATTTAGGTAACATCAGGAGCTCAGTCGACCTCGGCAGTTTTGAACGGTTCCTGGAGACTCTGTCGAGCTCTCAAAACATTATATCCTTGAAACTCTCCAGTATTCCTCCAAGATCTGCTCCATCAGAGCGACTCACCTCTACGGACTACAAACGCCCTGCGAAGCGAATGATTTGTTTCTATGGGCTAGAAATCCTCGACTTGAGTGGTGACGACATGGACTGGATTCTCGATTTCATCAGCGGTCTGGGAACTACAGTCCTATACTCACTCTCCATCATGACGGACTTCATAATCAGCCTTATGGGTATCGACACATTGGAACTCCCTTTCAAACAGATTATTTCCCAATGGCCATTGTCCTTAAAAGACATTCTATTCTATCACAGAAACCTGGTGGGCAAGGGCTTCGGATCTGCCAATGGTCTGAACTTTCCGCACTTCTTCGCAGATCTGAGTGCTGCTCGGAACCTACGCAAACTTTATCTTTTGGGGATACCTCCGATTGCAGTGCGAGATGAAGACGTTACCACTCTAGCTGCTGGTTGCCCAAACATTGTGACTTTGCAAATCGACATTCAGGGAAGCAGGAATCGGCCGTCGTTGAATTCCTTCATTTATTTTGCTGAACACTGCCCTCCGCTCAAGGAATTGTCCATGGAATTCAGCACTGAAGATTTCACAATAGTAAATATACCGACTCTCCCTGAACACGGACTCGAAAGCCTGTGCGTATACTACACTGATTTGCCCAGCCACTGGACAAGTCATTCCGTCGCCCGCTTTCTGCACCGCATTTTCCCCAAATTGAAGAGAGTTTCCGGCTATGAGGATGAATGGGAGGAAGTCAATGAATTGATACACATACTCCAAGGAGACCGGGCAGACGAGAGGCGACGCCTAACAGCCGCAATCGACCCCCTCCAAAAGCCAGACCACGTGCCATCAACCGCACGTGCGAGAGCGCGTCCAGTATTTCCAAGGCATTTTGACGCGTTTTGACGCGTCTTTCGCTAATTTAGTCTAGATACATGATATTTGAGTTACTATCGGTTCATGTACGCGGATTTTTCCTTCTCCTCTTGTCCGTCCCAATATCCCCACCTATTCTCTCAATTTTTGCGAATGCACCTTCGAAAACTGCCGCCAAGTTGGGGTGAACTCCGCGTGGATTGTCTATAGCACGCATCATCTCCTCCTAGCAACGCTTAAAGTGAATTTTCTGGCCTTCAGTGAATATAACGAGGTGGAAATTTGTTAAGGATTTTGGCGTAGAAGAGTCGGTGGCATCGGTGGCATACCTGTGGGGGCCATATTGAATAGTTGTGGGGGGTGCTCTTGACTCGGTGAGTGATGCGGCCTGCTTCCGTGGTCGAAATACACCACAAAAACCGAATATATCGGTCGTAGCTCTTAGTGCAGGAGAAAGACGACATGGAACCCATTTTTGGTATCAAATTACACGTGAGCATATCTACACGTGATCTGGCTTTTGGAGGGGGTCGATTGCTCGAGACGGCGACGCCTGGCTTATAGTTGAATGGTAGATACAACAAAGGCCTCTTCGTCTGTTGGGTCCGTACATATCGGTAGTCTCACTTGCTATCTCGTTTCTACTTCAAGTTGGTGTGCACGGCAAGGGGTACCCACCGGAGAATGCCGAGGTACAGCCTCACAGGGTCGCCGGACCCCTTATTTCACTTTTCGGACAAATGTACAGGATGGACCGAAAACGTGTTTAAGCACATTAAGAAAAAAATGGGTGAAATATAATATGAAAACTCCAGTGAGAACGAGAGCTAGAAAGCTCAGACAAGTTGGAAACCGTTGGTGATGGCTAACAGGGCCAAGTAGAGCCACTTTTTGCAGCCACTTTTTGAGTGATACAGGGTTGACTCAGATGATGATGAAGAGCCGGGTGTGCTTCTTCAAGTTTGTGAGGATCCGGATTGCTCGATGGAAGGTGATCTGCCGATGATATAATGTATGGGTCTGGGATGCAGCTCTCAAGTGGGTATTTTGATTGATATCTCGGAATTTGGAGGCTGACTAGACCATTCTTCAGTATCACCACTGTTGCGCTGGGATACAAGAGTCCGAGACCGAGGATGCAGTCGAAGTGTGGTTCTGCGATGAGGATTGCCGGGTAAACGCTGGTAGGGACAGAAAAAAAGCGCGGAGGCACTGAGAAGATGTCGACGTATACGTAGTGGAGTGTGCCACTCCGATACAGCGGGGGAGCGCACTAGCTGATGGCTCTAGCTAAGACACGAAGTGATGCTATCTAGAGGTCCCTGCCAAGCATGACCAAACTCCCTACTACATGTGCCCAACACAAAAATGGCGACGTCCTCGTCGCCTCACGGAACTCCTAGCCCACAAACTCTAAGCTCCACCTCCAGCCCTGATCCATCCCAATGCTGTGAGTGCCTGACTCAAGTCACGAAGGCGGGGGTCTCGATCCCAATCGAGCGGGAACTGCGGGACGGGTTTGTCGGACGGCGGGAATGAAGTCGGCATGCGGAAGGCGATAGATGGCGGCGGATGAGAATACGATGGCATTGAACGTCGTGGTGCTGCATGAATAGTCGATTTTTTCTGCGGTCGGCGAATAGAATGCATCTGCGGCGAATGATTTTGTAATGAGGATGAAGTCGGGGGTCGTGGAGAGCGTCGGCGGCGCCGCTGCAAACTTGCGAACGGCTGTGGAGAGCCCTTGACAAGAGCTGAGAAATCGCGTGGAGTTGACAGCAGCGATTCAGAACGCAAGGGAGATGTTGGAAGGGTCGATGCATCCTCGCCCCAGTCCAACGGTGCAGGGGCGGGGCTGACATCGACGGGGGCGGCAATCGTGATGGTGACGGTGTCCGCTTGTGCAGAGACGACGGACAGGGAACAGGGGGAAGGGAGGGAGGGTAAGACAAGACTCGCCTGTGATGCGTGCGACTGCTGCAGCTCGGAACATAGCTTCCAGCCCACGTCAAAGCCCCATACCCGCTCCCGCTCCAGCTCCTTCACAATGGTAGGCACCACCTCCTTCCTTCCTAGAAGCCTCCCCTCTTTCAGCCCATGCCCAAATCCATAACGAAGAGCGGTTTTCCACAGCTGACGAAGGTGATAATGTACGTCCTCGTGAGCGCTGTCCTCGTTCCACGCTGCGAAAAGCGCGTCCGAGCACAGGTCGCCAATGATTTGCTCTTCTTCCTCAGATAAGATCGGGGGATCTGCAGGTGCCATTGGACGCAAGAGGACTGCAGGTGATAGAGGCGGCGGGGGCAGAGCGGGGCGAAGACGGCAGGGGAGACGCGACGCAAAACGGCGGGAGAATACACGATGGAAAACGGCGGGACAATACAACACGACACGGCTCTTCTTCACGGGGGTCCACAGGTCCACGGGTCACGGAAGTTGTCCAAAACGCGGATGGCTGGTTCGTCGGAGGTCGTGCGAGGGTACGAATCAAACTCTCATCACCAAGATGGAGTGTGCCACTCCGATACAGCGGGGGAGCGCACTAGCTGATGGCTCTAGCTAAGACACGAAGTGATGCTATCTAGAGGTCCCTGCCAAGCATGACCAAACTCCCTACTACAGTAGGATGTTGTTTATTGCACTGTGGCAAATGTGTTGGAGCGCGCGAGGAAGATTAAACAGGTGGCGGTGCCGATCAAAGCGGAATTACCCGATTAGGCGCTTACGTAACAGTGAGGGAGGGTCTGAGCCAGCCTTAATTCAGTTTTCTTTTTTTCTTTTTTTTTTTTTTGGAGCGTTTGGGATAACGAGATCAAAGTCTGCAGAAGCATTCTGAGTCTGTCCGCTTGTGTTGCTGGTTTTGGGCCAGTCATGCCGGTGAGTTTTGTCCAGGAGGAAATGCCGTTACGCACAATTTTTTACCAGTGTGGGACTCTGGCCTTCGAGAATATTTATCCTATACCATTCATTGGCCACATACCCACTAAAACCCCCTCTGTGAGTGTCCAATCATCCGGCAGAGCGTCCTCATCCATAAGCAGACCACTCCAGGTGTTCAGCACCATGTCTTTCTTCAATGCGAGTGGGCCAAATTTAACTTTGTTCGTGAGAATGCGGTCGTGTCGTAAGGCCGAATTCACGGCGGTAAGCCATCGGTTGTGGATGCTTGCTGGACTCTGGGTTGCACCTTGATTTTTCATGACACGATTCACACGGAGGTTCCAAATGAGATGCCAACCCACTGATACTAAGATTGCAAACAGTCTCCCTTTTTCAGGTAACGCACGGCCCCTCGGAGACCTAAATTTCACCAGGTTGCAGCCCAAGATCAATCCCCAGTTCAGGGTTGGCCAAGTATCATATTTTTTCAACCATAGCTGTTTCGAGAGGGCCCAAATTAACTTCTGTTCCAGTGAGTTGCACTCTAGTGCAATGTGCTCTAAGCTCTCGATCGCGTCGCACACCTGGCAGGTCCCATTTCGCTCCAGGTGCTCAACATGGGACCAGAAACTTCCCACTCTGAAGGTGTTATGAATACATTTCCAGTAAAACTCCCGTGAGCGTCGTTGCAGAGTGGTGGATCGTATCGATTTCCAAATCATTGAATCAGATGGTGTATAGCTGCATATCTCGTCTACAGCGCATCGAATACGGTCGAGATTCACAAAAGTGAATTTTCGGTAAGGTTTCGCCCGTAGGGAGCATATAATATTTGTGAACACTCTTTGAGATCCCCGGGACAACATCATTCCCAGGTTTTCAAACATTAGGTCTACCCCAGTGTCTATCTCGACTGGATGTACTATTTCTTGGAATAAAATCTTGGCTGGATTTTCGGAAACCTTCTTGAATTGAGTTTTCACAACTCTCTCATTCAACATGGCCACAACAGCCTTCAAAACTCGGAAGTTAGCGTCCAGGAGGTCATTCTCGTAATGTTTCCTCTCCTTCACCAAGACTCGTGCTAAGTATTCGGATGAGGTGCAGATGAGAAGGGGAATGTTTCGCTCGCTGTTCTGCAATATCAGCAGCAGGCTGCCCAAGAGTGCAGTTGAAAATGTCAACGGAGTTTCGGCCCTATCAAACGTGAGGGACAGTTTCATACTGGCTTGTGCACCGTTGGATACCCTCATTATCTTCAACTCAATCCTCGGCCCAAATTCACCAGCATTGAGAATAATTGGGTGTAAAAAATATGACACCGTGCTTGGTGTTTCTCCAGGAATTTGATACCTTCTAGCTGGGACCTCATTAAGTGATTCCTCAGATGCAAAGATACGGAATCCGCTCTCGATGTCAACCAAACTGAATTTTGGATCGAACGTCATGACCCGGTCTGGCTCTATTGCCATTTCATTGAGTTGTACCTCCTCATCCGTCAGGGTAAGCTCGTCACCGAAGTCAAGATTGGGTACGGTGGGGTTCCATTTCGGTGTAATACTGTCGATCAACATCTTCGCAGTTTCAACACATTGCCCAGGATGGTCGCAATCGAGTACTGTTCGATCTCGAAGGCATAGTGGGCAACCACAGTTTTTCCGGCCTATTCCTGAAGGATTTATCTGGTGAGGTTTCCTCAGGTTTATTGTTCTTCGACTTGCGATTGTAAGGGCATCTTGAACTGTTCTGACTTTATGGTTCAATCTCAGGCATCTGGCCGACTCCCGCCGCTTGGCCCGCTGGTATTCATGCTTCTTCAATGCTGGATGTCTCCAAATTGGCATGTTGAGTTTGACTTCGTTGGCTATTGACAGCCCCGTAAATTTCAGGTTGTACTTTCGTGCTGTCAGAATCATTCGTTTAATTTCGTGGGGTAGAGGTGTTCTGTTCGATATCGGGATGTGGATCTCCTGTAGAAACACATTGAGAATTTCACCGGGTCTAATGTTCAAGTAGCTCTTTTCCAGGAAGTTTGCCAGGATATAGTCCACAAAATAACACCACAATGGACGGTCGTCTCCCTGTGTGAGATAAGCTTGTAGCATCCAAAGATCAATTGCTTCATTTCTGGCCGGAATGTCTAGAATTTTCTTCCCGCCCTCAAGGAGGTCGAGACTCATGGTTTCATGCGCCACCCGAGCGGGCTTCCTTCCCATAGGAAGACGTGTTCCATTCGTATCAGTGTCTCTTCAATCTCCTTGGGCATGCCCTGTACTCTGGTCAGGTACTGGGTTCGACCTCCGATGACCATGTTTATGATGTGGTGTTTGCCCTCAAGACTTGGTGTTGTAACTCTCCATCCTTCAAGGCCACTGGCAATTTTTTCGACCACTGTTGGCCAGGGTGTAATGTATGGGACCCCGTTCCCAATCCATGCTCCTAATATTCGGCATGTCTGTCCATCCGGCAAGATTTTGATGGACTCCGAGATTCCACCAATGTGGTCCTGGCTGTTGATCCGTCTTTCATGTAACACCTTTGCTCGATACTGAGCACTCCCGAAAGGTAGAATTACCGTTTTATTTTGGTTGAATTTTGCCGTTGAGGCAGCACACCACAGGCTCAGAATTTCCCAGAGCGCCTTTAATGAGTCCTGGGATGAAAGGTATATTGAGGTATCGTCCACAAACAACGACACTACCAGGTTTTGGTTGGTTCCTGGTAGTCTGACTCCCTTGAGATCTGAAGTTCGTATTAAGCAGGCCAGGGGTTCAATAGCGAGATTGAATAATAAACAGGACAGTGGATCCCCTTGTCTCACGCCACGAGTGACCATGAATGGTTTACTGGTTTCACCGTTGATGATGACTACTGTTTCTGCATTGGTATAAAGGTTCTTGATTGTGTTGCAGAACTTTTTGGGGAAGCCCATCTTCTGTAGTACACGTAGTAAATAGGAGTGGTTAATCCGGTCGTAGGCCTTCTCCTGGTCCAAGGACACTATGACCCCATCCTCTTCTGCGGCATCCGCATAGTTCAAGAGGAATTTTGCAAGTTTAACCTGGTTTTCAATCTTCCTACCCTTCATGAATCCAGCTTGGTCGGGATGTACCAGCGAAGGTGCCACATTCATCAACCGTAAAGAGTATCCCTTCGTCATCAGTTTGTAGTCGCAATTGAGCAGCGTGACCGGACGATAGTTGCTGATTAAAGATTTGTCTCCCTTCTTAAAAATTGGGCAAAGCCACCCAGCATTAAATTTACAGTGTTTAACCATTCCATGATCCTCAATATCTGCATATAGCTTTGTGAGAAAGCCTAGCACGTCGAACAGGTTTAGGCTGTTTGCCTTGCCTTGCCGGTATAGTATGTCAAGCAGTTTGTAGAATTCAAAGGGAATGCCATCGATTCCGGGAGCCGTTCCGTTGTTTGAGAGTCTCAGTGCAGCGCCGATATCTTCACTTGTCAAATATTTGTCCAATTCATTGAATTCGGACTCTGAGAGGTGTGCATCACACTTTTCGAGTGTGATTTCAGTTGCCATAAGTCTCCCATATTCATCGGGTAGGTCTCGGGATTGAATTGAGTCGTGGTAGTCACGTGCCATCTTTGCCATTCGTTTCGGCCTTGTTTCGTAGCGTGGAAGATCTGAATATCTATGCGCCCAACCGCCCAGAGGAGAGGGACAGAATGTGGAAAGAACTTTGGACAATGTGGGCTGAGGACCCAACTCTCCCGTTCCCAACGATTGCATTGGGCGATTGGAATTTTGTGGAGGACCCCCTGGATCGAAACTCAGGGATTGCTGAGGTGGTCCCTGAAAGTTTTAAGAGACTGAAAAATTTATTCCGTTGGCAAGATGGATGGCGCGCAACCTTCCCAGATATACGAGACTATACCTGTGTCCAACATCGGACAAATAAAGAGACTCAGGAGACATATGACTCCTACTCGCGGCTTGACCGATTTAACGTTGACAACCAGCGATTCAAACACTTCCGTGGTTGGGAAATTAAACACTGCCCTGTGAAGAGTGATCACCGACTGGTAATAACCCAATTAACAGGGAGAAGAGAGGAGAAACCTGGGCCCGGCAGGTGGTCAATGCCATTGTATTTACTGAAGACTCCGAAATTTATGCGTCATGTTCAGGCACTGGCAGCACAGTTGGTTAGTGACCTTGAGAACCTGGAAAAGTTACAACGTGACCCTGGAAATAATATACAGACCTTGTGGGCGAAATTCAAGCTAGATATAACGACGTATGCGAAGCACTGTTCACGCTTCATCACCGATGATTCAACCCGAAAAATACGAACCTGGAAGGCCCAATTGAATATTGTGCTGCATGATCAGGATATGCCGCCTGAGGACCGGTCGTTGGCTGCCTATATGCTGGAACAGAAAATTGCAGAGCAGATACGTGAAGACTCAGAACGTAAAAAAGCGGTCTCTGAAGGACGCTACGATGTCGAGGGCGAGAATTTGCGAACAAAATCGTGGACGACATCTGCCAAAGGCTACCATGTCAAGGAATCAATACCCGAGTTTAATTCAGTTTTCCGACCTCGTGTAGCAAATTTCAAGGGTGGGTACCCCTTGGTGCACGGATTCGTCAAGGGTACTCACCGGAAGATGCCGAGACACGACGTCATAGGGTAGGTGGACTAAGTAGTCAATCCTGTGTACCCCTGGGCACAGCCTGCCCAAAATCACTCTGCGTCGGCCGAGGTCGTGTGCCGCAGTATGCCGTGCCCCTGGCCGCAGTTTTGAGTTTAAATTTAACACTCTTTACAGGGCGGATCGGACTTTGAACTATGCTGTTGTCACAAGTGTAACCGCGTATGTCGTTCCCACTGGACCCCCAGGTCATTCTCCACTTTCGTTCTTCACGATGAACCCAGATCTTGATGCATCACTTCATCAGATTAAGCAAGAGGTACGTGCTCGCATGCACGCAACACATATGTCGAAGGTTGTTACGGAGGTACAACATCTCATCCCAGCACCCACACAACCATTCTGACAGAATTGAAGGGTTTCCCCGATGCCTGGATGACCCCGCAGCCACAGAATGTAGAAGTAATCCATATAACACTGTGGAACTTCGAAGCCCCTCGTCAGAAGAATGACTTCAACGTCGATTGGGAAGTCGAGTGGTTCACCTGGGGCGGGTGGCCTCGTCTACTCGCTCGCGAGTCGACACCTCGATCCTTCTTTGGCATATTGTTGAGGGAGTACTTCGGACTTCAGGGATGTGTCATCCCTGTTGCGGCGTTTCTTGGGGACACGCTTCAGTCTTGGCTCGTGTTCACGCTCGCAGGTCCCGAGACGGAGAAGGAGTTCTATCTTGCGGTATATAGTGAAGAGCTTGACGGATGCATTCTCTCGAAGTTCAACAAATCCTTCACCAGCATTGATGATTTCTTTCAGAATGCTGGTTCCTGCGAGTTCGAAAACCTCCAGCCCCTTAGTGATGGATCAATCAGAATGCAGAATTTGTACGAGAAGGGCGACACAGACTTACGGGGTATGGAAGACGGAAAATACCTGTAGTTTTGCTGGTTGAGCTATCCATGTAATTGTCACTTGTTCGGGCCGACTGCAGCAACCGTTGGGGTTCAGTAAAAATGGTGTGATGTATCATGATGCGCCCAGTAGAACTACTAGAAGTGACGTCGATGCTTGCCAGCTGCTGCGCATTGACGCGGTCCTGCTCTGTAGGTTTGAATACGGCTTGTATACCGCAGCATACGGCAGTTGGCAGTGAGGCGCAGTGACGTGCATGGACGCGGCACATCACTACCGTTTCCACAATGCGTTTTCGACCTCCGAGTTGGACTGCAGTAAGCGATTACAAAATTTTAGAAACAATTGGGGTAGCAAAACGCGACTCATTATTATTTTATCTGCGGACTTCGGACTACAGGGGAAAGTGACGCGGCGGTCAAGCAGCAGCCTACAAACCATGGATTTCCGCCTGTCTGACTCTTGGTTCGGCTGCACAGATATGTCATATGCGAGTCGAATTGTAGGTGAAAGGCTCATCGGGTCCCATCCTCCATTTCGACAATCATTCATGTCTTTTTGCGCAGCCATCCCTCTGCCTTTCAGTGCCCAGTGGACTGCTCACTCCGCGCTGAGGGATTGACACAAACAGTTGCGGCGTCCTAGTCACAGTCCCTATTGTGATCCTGTTTCAGCGACACATCCAACACATCTGCTCCTGCGCATTGCAGACTTGACCTCTTCGCGACTAGTTGGGCTGAATTACATGGATGGCTACATGGATGGCTAAACTAGGAACGATACAGGGCTGTTTCTGATCAGACACCGCACAGATCGGTTTCATGCCCTTTCGAAAAATACAAACATGCGGCTCTCCCCATCAGGGCGGGGGTCGATGGAGTTGAAATTGGCGGTTTCGTCCTTCTCGAAGAATTCGGCAAGGCTGGAAAAGGGTTGGTCATAATTGGTCAGAAAGCATTCTTCCAGTGTTTCACCATATATGACGAAATAGAACTCTTTCTCCAACTCGGGACCTGCGAGCGTCAACACAGAACAGGACTGAAGCGTGTCCCCAAGATAGGCAGCAATAGGGATGACGCAACCCTGAAGTCCGAAGTATTCTCTGAGCAAGGTTCGCTCCTCTGGTGTGCTCTCGAGTAGGTGACGCCAGCCGATCCAGCTGAACCAGAGAACGTTCCCCTGCTGGAATCCGTCTTCTGGCGGTTGGGCTCGACATTCCACTGCCTGATGTCGATTACTTCCACGCCTTCGGGGGCGCGTACGTGCCGGAGTGACATTACCTCCACGATGTCTTGATATTTCTCCATTGCCGGGATACGACCAATAGCTGCCCTCTTTATCTGATAGGAAGTGTACGAACTACGGATTGAGAATTCGTTCTGCACAAGATTGAAGAGACACGAATGACCCCGGGGTCCAAAGGTAGCGACATCAGGACAGCTATAGTGTGAAACAGACGATGTGGGTCCGAGACGATGTGGGAATGGGCGCTACTGAGGAAGGCCGCCCAAGCGCCACGCTTAGGTAAGCAATAATCAAAGCTGAAGCGCTCAATGCTTTCGGCGGACTTTCAGATTGCGTGTCGGACCGCGCACTGGCGCAGTGTGAGAGCAAAGTAGGGTGCACGAAGCTGGGATGCACTGCATGCAGTAAATGTAAGCACATACGCCTGGATAAATGATGGGGCACAGCGTACCTCTCCTAGCCAAGAGATGCGCAAGCACTCCTTGGATCCGCCGCTTTCCTTCAATCCGGTCATCCCCCACCGCCACCGCTCGGTCCATGGTGATCAGCACACCCACGCCCCTTCCTCCTCTGGCGCTCCACGAAATCGTGCGTGTTCCTCGCAGCACCACGATGATCCACCTGCGAGGCTAAGCACACGATTCGCGCAGATGTTGGCGGTCACATGCAGCGACGACACGCATAGTGGAGAAGGAGTATTTGCGATGGCTCGACAAACCGCTGGCTGTCGCTTGCGTCTGGTAGCACCGCGATGAGGCGTTAGAGAGCATCGATGGCAGGAAACGAAAGCACGCACCACCCTGACATCCACCCATCTCCAGCTAGCCGTCACCAGGGACGCTTCGTCATCGTCGACGGCGAGTAGCAGAAGCCGCGCAGCTCCCTCCCCGACCTTCATGTGTACGCCCGCCCGCGTTCTCTCCGCCTCTCCCTCCCCTCCCCTCCTCTAGCTACCCACCCCACTACACTGGTCTCGACGCCCCCCCCCCCCCCCGAATCGCAAGGCGGGCGACATAGATGGCCAAGCATGACATTTGCGGGACCGTCGCGATGGCTAGGATTAGGCGATGCTTGTCCCCACGATGTACACAGTGCCGCCTGGGCACACGCGAGACCGATAACGCTGGCGACTAGAGGACGATCCGTGAAGCGTGCGCCTGGAGCTGCGCAGTGGACGCTCCCGCGGTCCGCGCAAGGGGGGGATGCAGGAGCGATGTCGACTCTCAGGCAAGAGCCGGGCGCCCCTCGACGAGTGCGAGGCCCTGTCGGATCCTTCTGCAATGCGCGGCGGCAGATGGACGAGAGACGCACGGACACACGGGCGCATAGGTCGTCGGCGCGCGGGAAGGTACGGGTGCTGCGAAGGTCCGCGGATATCGAGGAAGCTGAGCCGAATGGGGACGAGGAGGGGGACGCCACGTCTCGGCCGTGGCTATACGCGAGGGCGGCGGCGTGCTTAAAATGCGATGCGCCGGGGGTGCTGCGCGGGAGATCGCTGTTCTTCAGCTGGCGGTGTCGTCCGGTGGCCAGGGTCCATGCACCCGTCACCTTCGTCCCTCCTCTACCCCCGCGTGCAGGATGCAAGGGGCACGTAGGAGCGCCGCGGCCGACCCCATCCGCTACCTCTCCCTGTCCCTATCCTCCTCGTACATCCAGACCCCCACCTGCGCATAGCCTTCCTCGTCCGCTCCTCTCGATCCATTCCCGTTTCTCCGCCTCCCTCCATGCTGCCTCTCCCACGTCCTGTGAACCAATCTTCATCCTCCCGCTCCACCTCGCGCGTGGTACCGCATCCGCCCGCCGCCGACGTATCGCCAGACGGGCAGACGCCCCCGGACACGGCGCTAGCGATTGCGGACGTGCGCGGCCAATCGCACGAGATTTGTGCAGGCGGGTGTCGATGCACCGTGGCTGTCTCATAGCCGGCACGTCTGGGCTGTGAGCAGGTATGTGTGTGGCAAGTTCGTGGTGGGCGGGGCGTGCACGGTGGGCGGGGCGTGCGCGGTGGGCGGGGAATACGGTGGGCGGGCAGTGCCCGGGGTGGGCGCCGCGTGCGCAGTGGGCGGAACGTGCGCGCGCGGCGGGCTGTAGGATAGACCAATCAGTGAGGGCAGAGGCTGCAAAAGTGATTCGCTAAGCACCCGTTGGACGTCGCATTCTCTGCTAGCTTTAAGTGCCAGATCGCCAGCATAGAGTCAACTACGCGGTTGCACACATCCAGCCCAGCAAAGGAGCGGTAGAGCACCAAGCGGTGCTCGCACATAAGGCAGCGTATGTATTTGATGAGAACGGCGGGAGCGTGGGTGCCATGATGATAAGCGATTGCTCGAGACTGGTTTTCGGCGAGGCATGGAACGCAACGCGCGCACCTCTCACACGACCTCTACTTTTCTATGGGTATCCTCCCGGAGAGCGGGGTGGTACCGCCGGCTCTGTCGTAGACAGTCAACGACGGAGGAGGCTTACAAAATATTGTCGCACCATGGATACTGAGGTGGAAAACCCTGACACTAGGGATCTCTTATGTGCACCGAGATGTGAGCCAATGTATTTGGCTTGCCGATGCCCATTCTCGAGAGCATCATCTCGGACGTCAAAAATCCTGGAGAGCGGGGATTCGAATCCAGTGCTCAATGCCACGACACTCGATGTGTGCCATGATATTTACTGTAAGACAATCAGGACCCGAGCGGATGATGATAGGCACGAAGTAAGACACACATTTACCACGTCGATCGCTTTCCGTGCTATAGATTCTCTCCCAACCACTACTGTTTCGCTCGTTTATCGATTTGAATGTTAAAAGAGTCAAGACATCGCGACGTATGGCAGAAGTCCTGGGGGAAGTTAACGGGTCCCGAGACAAGGGGCCAAGGTAGAACATAGTGGACGATAGAGAGTGAGGACGATCGTGTAGGTATGGAGCAAGAATTGTCTCCACGTTGATTCGAGGAGAAGGTTGGGGGGAAAGAAGTGGCTGTGCCTTGTTTGGTCTTGCATGCACTGTCCTATGCACGTGACCGTTGTTCCTTTTCCTCGAGTCCTCACCTCGCTCGGCGATACCGAACGCTTTCAAGACAACTATAGGGGGCATCAAATTGGGAACTCATGTCTCTCTGTCAAAGACGCTTTCGAAATGGAATGCACCTGCCCGATTTCTCTGTGTTTTCCGAAAGCAACTCAACTGCACCAACTTCTCCTGGCCTGAGGCTGATGGGCTGGCTCAAGTCAAGAAGTCAGGTCTCTTAGGCACAGCTGACTCCTATCCAATCTGACACGGCTATTACATGAATTCTCCTTGACCTTTGGCTTGTTGCTGGTTTCACATTTGAGGTGAGTATACTATGGCGCGATCTCCGAAGTCTCGTTGACTTCTCGCACGGTGTGGATAGGCCCGGCTTGCGATTCTGAGATACGTCTTTCCCGGCCCGCAGGATACGGAAGTATCAAACACACCATGTGCTTACCCAGCGCTTCGGATGTCGTAACTCAGCGCCTTCTCCACTCGTATTCGCTTAGTCAAAGCTGCAGACTTCCGCTGAAAAGTCTTAAATTTCCCTGTGGCTATCCATCCTCATCCCAAGAATTCTCTTCCGAAATCCGTGTGATATACCCTGCTCACGGCACTGTATCCCGCGATGCCCCACTACTCGGAATGCTTCTTTTCAAGCCCGCCGGTGTTCAAACTGTTCTTCTCATGATTAGTCTTCCGTTGGTCTTCCGTCCTACAAATAGCACGCGCATGAGTCTCTATATAAGCAAGCCCGTATAGCTCCTTGCTGCTTGTGCCACTGTATTTTACCGCACCCACAAATGGCTATGGTCCCCGAAATGCCTCGCGTCACCGCGGCGGACACGGACAACGCGTCGACGGCAGGCGACTATAAGCCGGCGCTCCAGCACTCCGAGGGCGTCACGCCGCAGGAGCTCGTGACGCTGCGCCACGTCCGCGACAAGATCCCGTGCGTCATCTTATAATCATCTGTCTTATCCAATGCCAAAGCAAATCGCCAACAAGATGGCAAGCATTCACCGTCGCCGTCGTCGAGTTCGCTGAGCGCTGGACGTACTACGGGACCACCGTGCGTTTTTTCGTATCCTTTCTTCGCCATCGATCTCCACGCAAATTCTGATCGGATAAATTCGAACAGAATCTATACAACAATTACATTCGGGCCCCGCTCCCTCCTGGATCGACAACGGGTGCCGTTGCGCCCTCGGACCGCGCGTTCGGCATCGCCGGCGCGCTGGGGAAGGGCCAGGAGAAGTCGTTTGCGATACGGACTGTGCGTTCTTCCTTCCCCTGTTATTTTCTTTTCTCCAAGTTCCATTTCATCCCTACTCAAAAAAATTGCCTGCATATGTTCTGCACACTTTCGATGCTGACTCATTATTTCGGCTGGCGCAGTTCAACACGTTCTTCGTCTACATCACGCCCTTCATCGGCGCGATCCTCGCAGACACCAAGTGGGGGCGGTACAAAACCATCTGTGTCTTCACGGTTGTCATTCTGTGCGTCCCTGAGGCTCCATTTCTGCTCAATGTTACGACAAATGATGCTTAACGCAACTCAGTCTTGGGCATGTCATCCTCGTCGCCTCAGCGGCGCCTGCGTCGCTGCAACACCCCGATACTGCGCTCGGCCTCCTCGTGCTCGCGATATTTGTCATGGCGGTCGGTGCTGGGTACGCGCATCCATCGTTTGTCGTATCTTATTATAAGACTGTTGAGCCCTGTATTCTAGATCCATCAAATCGAACGTTGCACCCCTCATCGCAGACCAGTACACCGGCAAGCTCCGTAAAGGTCATGATGCCATGAAGATAAATCAATCCCATACTGACCCTCACTCGGATCCAGAAACGCTCCCCACAGGCGAAGTCGTGGTCGTCTCGCCGAGTATCACGATCGAGAGTATCTACCTCTGTGCGTGCTCCGATCCTCGGATCTTGTTTCTTTCTTCCATCATCCATTTTGAATTTCCTTTTAATCCTCCTTACCGCCGGATATCGATATCGTACTCACTCTCGTCTTCAGACTTCTACATGGCGATCAACCTTGGCTCGACGGGCGCCATCAGCGCGTCCTTCCTCGCGCGCGACAATGGCTTCTGGGTCGCATACCTCGTCCCGACATGCATCTTTGCCTGCGTTCCCCTCGTGCTCGTTGTATGCAGGTCAGTCATTTGTCTTGAATTTTCTCCTAATCCGCACGTCAGACCGTTCATTTATCACCAGGAAATACTACGTCGTCACACCCCCGCGCGGGTCCATCCTGCTCGAAACGTTCCGCGTCATCAGGGTCTGCCTCGGCGCGCGCTGGAGTTGGAACCCCGTCCGCGCGTGGAGGAGCATCACAGGCCCCGGTTTCTGGGAGCCTGCGAAACCCAGTCAGCCAATATGTGGCATGAGTTCAAGTTCTCTGTTAACATTTTCTCCGTAGGCTCATACAAAGAAGGCCGTGTCCCTGCCAGTATCACATGGGACGATGAGTTTGTGGGCGAGGTGCACCGCACCGTTGAAGCATGCAAAGTCTTCCTCTTCTTCCCGATCTACTGGCTATGTGCGGCTCTTCTTCTTCTTTTCCTCTTCATTGCTCACATACACATGCCCGTGCAAAGGCTACTCCCAGATCGATGGAAACCTCGGGACTGTTGCCGCTGGCATGACGCTGAACGGTGTGTTCTTCCCCACCTCAAGTCCCTTTCTCTGTCTGACAGCTGAAATAGGAACACCAAATGACCTGATCAAAAACCTCGACCCCATCTCGATCATCATCCTCATCCCCGTCTTCGAGCGGGGCATCTACCCGCTCTTGCGAAGACTCGGGATTAACTTCAGCCCTATCAAGCGCATCACGGCAGGCTTCGTTGTCGCCGGTTTGGGTGTGTATCATTCTCCTTGCAATAACAAACGGCGTTTGTTTGTGCTCACCCCGACAAATTAGCAATGGTATACTCCGCCGTTCTGGAAAAATACCTGTACAACCTCTCCCCATGCGACAACCACCAGCCGTCTGCATGTACCACCGCAGACGGGAACCCAAACGCTGCACCGCTGAACGTCTGGATCGTCTCCGGCCCGTACATCCTCGTTGCGATCTCCGAGATCTTCGCGAGCATCACCAGTCTGTGCGCACTGTACCCAACTCATATGCCACACGATGTCACTGACACAAACACAGGGAATACGCATACACCAAGGCGCCTCAGCGCATGAAGAGTGTTGTCATGGCCTTCTCAGCACTGCAGACGGCGCTCTCCTCCGCGCTCAACTTCGCGCTCGTCGCAGTCAACGTCGAGCAACGCTTCGAGTGGCTGTTTGCCTCGTTTGCTATCACTGCTATCATTTTTGCGGGGATATTTTACTGGACGTCCGTCGTGCAACTTCCTCATCTTGTTATTTCTTATCATTTTTGATTGCGCAGATTCCGGGACCTGGACGAGAGAGAGGCAGAGCTCAATTTGATTGGTACGGGACAAAGAGATGGATTCGTTGGGGAGCGGCCAGATGTTTATCCAGAGAAGGCTGCATGAGGGACTATTGTAGTCGCCGTCATACATCTATGCTTGCTCGTCGAGAGAGAGAGCGGGAGAGTTTGGGGACAAATAGTATATTTGGTCGCCAAAGCTCTCTCGCTCGGACTCCCCGCAACGGGGAGGCCGAGCTCAAGCCGGCCCAGGCGAATGTAAGTACATGAGACGAGTAGACGAGTAGAAAACAAAACAGGGAAAGTGGTAAGGGTGGGAGAGAAAAAATGTAGCACGATGGTGACTATCGAGCTGTACGTGAGATGTGAGATGATGAGAGCACGAAGAAAAACTATGGAAGAGAGTGCATAGATATATATACTGTAGAGGAACAAAGAGACAGAGGACGCGACGCGTCAAAGAAACGCCACGTCCTCGCGTGCATAGACCTTGGCCAAACTTGTCTGACCGATCCATGGCTGCAGGGGAACACGTCTAGCAGGCAATTTGAACATTCTGTTTGGTCGTGTATCCTGATCGCGGAGATCGTGACGCGTTTGTGTGGTTATGTATACGCCGCGTTGCCGCCGAGTCATCGGCCACACGCTCATCTGATTCATCAACGAATTCCAAACGAATCCTGGACGCATCGAACGTCTTTTTGTGCTACTCAACTCCTGTCTCAATCCCCCGAGTCTTCTATCTCCGGCCAATCCTCCTGCATGGGAGGGAATCGATCGATCAAAACGGTGAAGCGCCCCACCCATTCTAGGCGCTAATTATCCGGACTGAGCCGCATCGACTGAGCATGGGGCGGCGCTTGTTCGCTCACCGCCCGTACCTTTGTCGGGGAACCTTGCTGAGCTGCTTACGCTCGAGTCAGCTACATCAAATTCTCGGGACAGGGCACAAAGCTAGTTGAGATCACAGCCTGAGCCTGATGCCGTTTGCTTACAGCGCGGCTTGTGACGGACTCGGAGCCCAGCGCATCCGAGCCATGCCGGTCTATTTGCAGTAGAACGAACCCGAAGCCCTGGGCTCATCGTTTGGAAGCGAAAGCTGTTGAAGCGCCCATGCAATGCAGGTGGTCGCCTCAGATCAACCACGATCAACCTCAGAAGAAGAAGACCCGGATCAGGCCTCAGTACTCAATGGCACGAATTGGTGTAAATTTAAACGAGTCGGAGGAGTTTTGCGACCGATGATGGGAGGACTCCAATACAAGTGCACGTAAAGTCTACCACCACAAATCTGTGGAAAAGTCATTGGCTGTTCCTCGCTATCAAGATCTGCTCGAAGACCAGAACGACGAGGATGAGACTGAGCGTGAGCGAGCGCTCGTCTCATCAGCGGCTGGTTGGAGAACGGAAATGGCGAAGTGGATTTCGGATGCACAAGCGGCCGAGGAAGCGGAGCAGCTTGACAACGACTCGGAAACCCCGACCGCAACTTCAACTCCCCTGTCCCAAAATTCTGTTTCGATCTCTCGCTTGCCTACCCCGAGGACCAGAAAATGGGCAAAGACCACATTGGCAGTCCTTTTCGGCGGTGCGCCGAAGCCTGTGCGCAAATTAGGGACGGTCAGAGTAGCATTTTTCGGGCGATTATGACAGTCGATTATGAAGACGATTCTCGATTTAATTAATCGTGGGAGAATCGTCGAAAGCCATAATCGTCTTGATTTTGCAGAATCTCCTCTGGAGAAGATTCTGCGAAGATTATGGGTGATTCCATTTCTCTCTCATTACAATGTTAGACTACACTATGATTTTTTTGTGGCGCTGCTGCTGACAAATATTTGTCGTCCTCAGATCGTGCGCCCACCTCACGCCCGCCTCGATCCTTCCATGTCTCCCAAAGCAAAGCAGGCGGCGACAACCTCAGCTATCACTAGAGCTAGAACTGTCCGAGTCCCTGGACAGTATGTCGAAGTCGCTAGGATGTGGCTCTGGATTAGCACGGTGGGCTCTGCATCGGGCACGTTGACATAGTAGATAGCGGCGTTGGCGTCCTTTGTGGTTTTGGATGTACGACTTCAAGAGCTTGCCTGCGCACTCACTGCGTCGGGTGGCGAGCAGCATAATTTGATTGCACCGCCACACTTAGAAAACCTAAATCGGGCAACGGGTGTGCGTCACCAAGTGGTGGCCAAAAAAAAACACTGCAGAGTTAAGTGGATTGTTAAGAGAAGCCATTGACAGAATCATTGCAGAATCGCCTCTCAAAAAACAGGTCGGTTCTCACAGGATTATGATCCCAACAATTTACAGAACTGAATCCATAAACGTCTGCATAATCGACCCAGAATCGCCGTCAGAATCGCTACTCTGATCGTCCCTATTTACTGAAGAGGAGATTGATGAAGAGGCAGTGCTTATAGAGGCCCTGGCAGATGTGGAAGAGGATGCGAGGCCCGATGATGGAGCAATTGACTGTTCAGACGATGAATACGTAGAGTAGATTTTCCTTGTTTCTCTCTGTACGTACTCTGAAGTAACTTGAGCGTCGGAAAAAGTTTCCCAAAAAGGAAATTAAGGGTTTAAGGGCTGCCCTTAAGATTAAGGCTTAAGGCTTATTAAGCCTTAAGCTCCGTCTAGGTGGGTCCTTGAGCCTTAATTGCCAACACTGGATTCAAGTCATCCAGGCATGGGTCACGTGATTTTGAACCCTCCCTGTAATTCCATAGCAATGAGTCATAGGTGATGCAGCGGGCGAGTGTGGAGGGTGGGGAGGAGGACATACCCTTGGTCCAGTGAATTCAGCATCCCTCGAGTGTCTTTGGCCGAAGAAAGTAGTGCGATATTGGTGCTCGTAGGCACTGATTGGGCACTGTATATATATATGGGCTCGTAGGCTCCTTCCGCTATATGCGGTGTAGCTCGTAGGCTACACAGGTGCGGGGGTCACCCTTGGGCTGCAAACCCTGGCTGTGAACCCACTCCCTGACCATCAACCATTTCAGTGTTTGTCCTTAAGAGTTACTCCGGGAGTGGATTTGGATTTGGATTTGATGTGGATCTGGATTTGATGTACTTACGTGATGAGTGTTTGGATTTGTACATCTGGTTCGGACTTCACATTTTTCTCTTTCCTCCCTTCCCCTTTGCCCCCGGAATTTTTCAGGATGCATGCATGTACTAGTAGGCTACTTCTCTGCGAAATAACTAAGAGATACACTGAGAGGAAGGTATTGAAAAGGACTTGCCGGTCCATCAAAGTCAGTGATACCAAGGGAGTTGTCCATGTACTGACCTCACCGCTCACCGCGCACTCCCAGAAAAATTCTAGAGGCCTTCTGTATGATATGTCATGCTTTCAGCGTCTTCAGATTCTCTTGCTGGCACACTTGAGTTGTGTTTGGGGGGAAATGCGTTTTGTGACATGTTGTGACACCCTGTGACAATCGAAGTCTAGCCTGCAAAATACAACGACCACGTCCCAGAAAAAGAATCTGAGGAGCCAGAGAGTGTTCTGTATAATACTCAAGGGTCGTCAAATTTTTCCAGAACTTTTGGGCAAGCTGTAGGGCCAGAACGTAGACAACTCCCTTGGTATCACTGACTTTGATGGACCGGCAAGTCCTTTTCAATACCTTCTTCTTGGTGTATCTCTTAGTTATTTCGCAGAGGAGTAGCCTACTAGTACATACATGCATCCCAAAAAATTCTGGGGGCAAAGGGAAAAGGAGGAAAGAGAAAAATGCGAAGTCCGAACCAGATATACAAATCCAAACACTCATCACGTAAGTACATCAAACCCAGATCCACATCAAATCCAAATCCAAATACACTCCCAGAGTAACTCTAAGGCCTTAAATCGGGTTTTGTGAACCCTTAAGGCCTTAATAAGGGTAAGGCCTTAAATTTAAGGGCATTTTTAAGGCCTTAAAATGATTTTCACACCCCATCTGGCACAGCCATAAATGACCAATGAATTCCTGTAAACTACCCGTGATACTCGTCTCCGACTCAATATCGATTGCACCATCGTCAGGGACGTCGTCCTCAGCCACATCGGCCAGCACCTGCATCAATATCTCCTCGTCCTCCATTACTTGCACTGATGGTTTCTGAGCATGGGGTTTCACTAGAAGATATCTCACCAGCTTCAAATGCCTGTGAGCCTTTAAGTGACAAGGAGGTCGGTTGTTGTTGCTCCAACACTCTCCAATTGGCGGTTAACACAAGCTTTGCAGTATGTGTGATATTGGGTGCTGTTCTGCAGCACCCCGCAGTGGAACTAGTCCTTGCGGTGCCATGGCTGACTGACACGTCGAAACGTGTAAAAGGTGGGTGAAAAGATTACATAATGTGATACACGTGATAATTTAAGGCCTTGGGAAGGGCTTAATGTTCCGCCGAAAATCCTTAAGGCCTTAATTAAGGCCTCCTTAAGGGCTTAGCCCTTCGGGCGAACACTGCTCGCTTTATCCTGCCACCGACCAGGGCCAGCGTGGGAAAGTGGGAGATGGTGGTAACGGATCAAGGAGGCCCCGGTTCACGAAAGTTGATCCAAAAATATCCATGATTGATGGTGTGATTTCACTCGGGCATTTTGTACTCTCTCATTCATTACCTTTCCGTAGTTCAATTCCTTAGAAGATTTTTGTAGAAAACCACGATGAGTGCCGGTCCCCATCCCAAAGAAAACCGAAGTGATTGGAGGACTAGATAAAAAGATAAAAAAGAAATTCAGACCCTCAGGGAGAATTCAGACCAATAGGGCGCGATAGTATATGAGTTGATTCAGCTTCTGTGCCATAAACCACGTCCCATTGATTGCTGTTTGAAATGCCCGGGGAATATGAATTGAGCTGGGACGAAGATTCTGAAGGAACTCACAAGAGATAGATTCGGACCGGTACACCGGTGATCATGATCATAAATTACGTTGAGGTGTTCTTGAAGCGAGATGGTTAACGGTCGTGCTTGAAGAAGTCGAGGAATCACTTTGGGGCTCAAGCGCTCAATGAGCGAAATCGGACAGTGGGTGACTTCCCGTAAGATTAAAATATTAAAGTGTATTTGCACCCCCCAAAACGACTTTCTTGGCAAAAATTTGATGTGGCTTGTCAGAAATTTGATGCAACCGAATATGGCAGGCGTGACTCGGCTAAGATCGTCGCGTCCCATGCCTTCCCGTAGGCTCATTCAGAGGGTACGAATTTGGTATTAATAGGTCTATATAAGTCTAGTATATACCTCCTTCCAAGTCCCCCAGCACATTTTCAATATTGCCCTGGACCTGCCGAAGTAAATACACGGCCTTGTCTGCCTGGGCCACCCATTTCCGGGCATTCTCGCGATATTTATCGCGCTCCTGGTTAGCTCGTTCAAAAAAAACGCCCCCGTTCGGCGTCCCGGATAGCTGTCACTTGTTGAATCTGCTGATGGAGTTGCGCCATTTCACTTAGCTCGGGACCCGGGACTTGTGATGCACACGTGTCCAGTCACTCAAGTGTCACGCAGGAATCACATCAAAATCACATCAATCATTTGGGTCGGTTAAAAGCTACGAGTGATGGCGAAAAGAAAATGGGCGGTGCAAATACACTCTATTCCAGCGCAATTTCTGAGCTTCTTTGAGGGTGCCAGTGATACGATCAAAGAGAAAAGATATTCACGCTGTCTGTATTCCCGCAACTAAAATAATATATTTACTTCTTGATGAAGTGGAAAAATCAACCATACGAGCATCTTCTCGCACCAGAGTCGTCTCAGAATTAAAACACCATAACCACAAGGAGCGGTGGCACTACAAAGAGGGATCACTCTCAAAAAATTATTTGGCATCAATTTCGAGGGGGAAAACAGCGAAAACGACCGGGGTTTGGGCAGGGATCGATGTAGGGTACTGAGGGTAGAGTTAGAACGTTGAAAGATCCATTGTATACGAACGGTGCGCTTGCAAGTGAGGACGTAGAGTTTGTGATGGGAGTGACAGAAGGTGACAATCAGTGATTTGGTGCCTAAACGGGATATTCTATGATACGAAAGTCTATTCGAGGGGGGGGTACCCCCGAATAGATTCAGCATATCTCGAGTGATGGGAGAATACATCGCAACCGCTTTGGGGTGATACGATTGATGGGGTCCTGGCAGTTGACGTCGCATCACGTCGGCAAGTGCGAAAAATATTCCTAGGGAATATTTAATTCTTACGGGAAGTCATCCAGTATGGCAAAGAAGAAAAAAAACGCCCAAATTCTAATTCGGATGCGGGGAATCGAACCCCGAACTGCGAGCAACATCTGCTGTGTGCCATACACCTCGTCCGAGTTGTTTAGCGGTTTATTCTGCGGCTCTTGTTGCATTACTTGGGGGTGAAAAACTACGATTTGGGATAAAATTCAAATCAGTACGGCATGCAAATTGGTAGACGGCACTCCTGTGACTTTAAGTTCAGGCTTCAGCAGCTGGAGTAAGGGCTTGGAAGTACTTTACGGCGATGAAAGCTTATCGGTGAGCTGCATGTTGGACAGGCTGAATTACTTAACTGTTTGTAGGTTTCTTAAAATTGTTACAACTCGAGGATTACAATAGCGTGGGGATCGAGGGTGTCGTCAGAAAAAGTGCCAATGGAATCCGAGATAAACGAGTAGGACCCCAGGGAAGGAATTTAAAGCTTTACTGTCTGTGACTGGCCAACCTGGTCACCCGAGCTACTTCATGATGAAGACGCGTCGACCCTCGGGACTCATGGAATTGCCGAACTCCCCTCTGCGACGTCACATGGCACGTGCCAGTGCACGCATCAGGAAAATCCTCCCGAGCTAATTATCCGAAACTTTCCCCCAATTATACTGACCCAGCATAATCTCGCGGAACTAGGTCTAATTTCCCAAAATTAGGCGAAGTTTCGGCAAGTTTCACCTAATCGTATGATGTGGTGTCAGCTTAGGCGAAGTTTTGTGAAATTCGGGGTAGATTATGATATGGTCAACGCCTTTCTTCTTTTCCCCCCACCTTCCCCCGCTATCCAAGTCGCCCGAAGCCACCGTCTTCGTCTTCAAGCCCTCCGACCTCCTCTTTACTCGTTACGCAGCAAGCATCCTTCGTCGCCGATGTCCCCGCATCCCTCCTCGCCGCTGTCCCGGCCTCGTCACTGTCCCGGCCACTTTTTGCCGGCTCTCCTCAAGCCGTCCTTCCTGTCTCGATTGCAAGCATCCCGCGCTTCAACAGGGCTCTCGTATTCCTAATGCTGTTGTCTCCCCCTCCACGATGTCCCCCGTCCGCCTACAACCGCCTTCCCAACCCTCAAGGTTCCATTCACATCCTCCACACCTTGCACCGCTGGCATCTTGACTTCCCCTTCGCGTCCCAAGTACTTCCCAAGAACAAAGACCTCTGGCCCTGTCGTCGTAGTCTCCAACTTGAGATGCCAAGCACCGTGTGCAAGTTCCTCCAATTACCACGCCGTGCGGATTCTTGATGACCCCCCCTCCCGCCCAACGTGCAACCTTCCTCTTTGCCCCGCATACTCCCCCGGCATCTTCCTTGTCCGTTCCGTGCCTTCACTTACACATTTATGTTCCTGCTAGAGTTAGTTCGATATGTACTTGATAATTAGATTGTCGTGAATCTATTCTGTCCACCACCCTCTTGTCTGATGTGATGTAAATGATGAGAACTACCTGAAAAGTAGCCGGAAAACCAAGGTGTAATCCTGGTCTAAGGAAGGATAATTTTGGGAAAACTTCGCCACATTTTGAATCAACAACTTAATTACACTTAATTTCACCTAGTCGGCGTAAGGTGGATAATTTTGGTAAATTTGGCAAAACTTCACCAAGTTTTCCCTAAGTTTCGCGAAATTAGCTGAGGGGGCTTTTCCTGATGCGACGCCCACACTTTGCCACTCTTGCCACCTTCTCGACATGGCAAACATCGTCCTCTCTGCAAAGTCCAGTAATCAATGGACATTCAACGAGCTGGCCGGGCTCAACATCCGCATCGAGACCGTCGACGCCCCTTCTTTCCTCGGAAGCGCATTACCCGATCCCCGGACAGACTCGACGTTATTGGCGCATCCTGTCTTGATTGGAAACCTCACGCATCCTTCCGGGGCGATCTCAAAGGACAATAGCCTCTTTTTTAGATACCTGCAGCACGCCACTCGCCGTTTCGCCCTCGGTCCGGCTACAGACAGTGCTGTCGACGACTTTACTGCCTTTCTGTTACGAATGTTGGACTATGACGAACCCAAGCGCCTCGTTCATCAGCGCATGGAGCTCGACTTGATCATGTGCGGCCAGCAGGTCACCGCCAAACCTGACGTGGTGGTAATGAACGACCAGGATTACATTTTACTTGTTCAAGTGCGTATTTGTTTAATCTCGTTGAGGGATGAACAATCGATGGAGCTTCAGCACTACATGCCGCAAGCCGAGGCCGAGCCTCAACTCATCGCAGCGGCCATTGCCGCACACTACGAGAACAACAGACGCCGGCGGACTCTCGGGTTGCCCACAGTGTCTGCCAAGGCCTTTGCTGGCATCATCATGATCGGCACCGCACCTACATTCTACCAGATCCCCGTTTCTGAGGCGCTAGTGGAGGCAGTCGGCAGAGGACAGTATCCTCCAGCGGCCACTGTCGTTAGGAAACTCGTCCCTCCAGTCCATAATTTGCGAGACCACCTTTACGATGGAATGGTACCTTTAGCTAACAGGCAAATCATTCTCCAGTGCTTAGGAGCATTCAGACAGGTCAGTATATGCTTTGGTCGAGGTTCCCACTGTTAATTGTTCTTAATTTTCAGTTCGTGGTTTAGCGGTGAATTGGATGTAGTGTGTCGTTGTACTCGGAGTCCGACCACCGATCCACCGCGAGTCACGCATCAGGCCTGCTGAGTGACATCGCGATAAACACACCTCATGTAAACCAAAATTGACCCCGTGACCCCATGCCGTGGTGGGGAGTCAGACACACCCCTTCGTCACATACACTGGATGAAGTTAAAATATTAAGGCCGGTCAACGCCGGCCTGGTTGATGATCTGAATCCTTGTTCCATGCTGCAGCCAAGAAAAACAGCCGGGTGTGTGGAAACAGCAGCGGCGGTCTGTTCCGTCACCGCTGGTGCCCAGGGCGCTGGGCGATGGAATGAACACCCATGCCCAACTCAACGAATGTCTCTACAAAGTTAAACTATAAAAATCTCGCTGAACTACGATGCTGTGAGATTAGTTACGCTCGAGTGGGGAAAAGAACATGGCGTGACTTGAGTCCTGAGTCGGCCAAGCGGCAGTCGGGTTTACCTAGACTCTCTGGTGCGGAGGCAGAGTGACGTGGTCGTCACTCCGCTGTTCACATTTCCGGGCTACTGCACTGCGCTCAAATAGTTTCTGTGATGGATTGATATGCTTGTCCACTGCGGGAGACGGTACGTTTTATTTTAGTTGAACATAAACGCATCGACTTCAGGAACGACTAGGTGTGATTCTGGCCTTTGCCCACCTAAATTGAAATTTCTTTCCCTCGAGCAAAAAAAGTAGAGAAGCTCGGGTGTGTCGAACCAGAAAGTCAATCCTCCCTAGTTCTAATGACTAACTAAAGGCGACCGCCTTGATCTACATCGCATTGGAGAAGTGTATGTGATACTACGTGGGTAAGTGCACCGATCAATATCGTTGAACCTTTTGTCTGAAAAACTCAGGAACAATTTTCCCGCACAAACCATTATCCATTCGGGCGGAATGTGCATATTTTGTTCAAAAAGGAAAGCAGGAAGTTCCGCATACGCATGCCGCTGGGGGAGCCAGGCCCCAGTTCCTTCTTTATAAGTCAAAACAATATAAATGAACGGTGGAGAAATGCGGTATGTACTGTCAGTTGATCACGAATGAAAAAGGTGAGCGGGGAGCGGTCCAATTTTTTTTGCGTACCGAATTCTGTTCGGTGACAATAATATATACCCACTCTGCACATTTTATAACTCAGCAAGTGACTGAGGCCGGTAGCTGGTTGATTTGAATTGGGCATGTTCAACGGGGCGCACACAGAGCAAATCTTGGGGCCTTGCGCGTGCGTCGGAATAAGTGTGAGAGCCCATAAAAGATAGACGGATGTGCGGTAGAAAGGACAAGCCTGAGGTTCCGAGGATTGTGGAAGACACAGAGGATAAAAGGCATGAAATTTCTCCCGTAAATGGAAAGACACGGATGCCCTAGTTCAAACGCGTGGTGAGGTCGGTGTGAGGAAGCAAAGTAAGAGCGTAAGATGAATACAGCACGAATGTGCAAGGGTGGATCACAAAAGAAAGAGACAGAACCTGTCAGAAACGTGACACACGAGGACACACGAGGATCAAACTGCGCCGACGAACCATATTATCCCACTATTCTCCCCACTGCAGTCCCAATCGAAAATAGGTGGCCTGGTTCTCCGGTTTCTGTGCCTTGCTGTCGTGAACTGTAATGGCCGGCCCAGCCGCACCATAGAGCAAACGCCGAGAGTCGAATCAAAACCGTGTACTCAACTTCGTTTCTTTCTTCCCGTGCACCTCGCGCTCCCTTTGCTGCGACACCTCCAATCCGACTGCCAAAACCGTGCAACACCCGCGTATCCATTCACAAGTAGCGATGGGCATCAAAGCGGATGATCGCCGTGTCGGCAACTTGAAGTCGGGCACAGCCGGCACGAGCCTTCCATTACAACTTTCAGTTTAATTGATGAAAATGGGGACAGCTTGAAAGTTGCCAACAAGTTTCAGCTGCCTGCAACTTTATGAATGCCTTCCACCATGAGGTGCAACTTGGAAAGCACTGCAACATTTACTCAGTGGAAATAACTTCATGTGTCTGAGTTTGATGCGGCTGATGTGCCGTGCCTGCCGACGTCATAATATAGAGATCATAATTTTCTTACGAGGCTTTTGGCCGTACAACAGTCACTGACGGCCGAGGAGTCGTTTATGAGGTATATTATCACATTAGACCGTGTATTGAGGCGTCTCAAAAAGCATACCAGACGCCTCAAAAAAATGGATCGTGTTTGATTCGGAAGACACTTTGAGTGCCCAGATTGTGGATATAATGGATTATCTGGAGCCAGAGACGTGTCAGGAAGGACATCACCAAGATTCAGCATTATTAGCAATCCCCCGGGAGCCTCTCGTATGGTAAAAAGGCATCTGTTGCACTTGCCGAGGTGCCGGGAAACTCCGAAGCTGATGCCATCATTCTGATCGCCCGGCGAACCGGATCTTGTCCAACTTGGAGGCAATGAAAGGTGTAGGCAACCTCAAAGGTGCAAGCAGACACAAAAGGTTCAGGCAAAGAACATGTTTGCTGTCCCCGAATGTTGTACAAAAAAAGAGCATAAAAAATGCTATTTTTTACCCAATATATCGCCCATGCTTCCATCTTTGGCCGGCAACATCGCCCATGCTTCCGTCTTTGGCCGGCAACAGAGGTCTCGAGGCTTGCGCAGCCCAAATGTCACGGAGCTGGTGAAGATAAAATAATGGCGGAAAATCACAGCAAAGCAGGGTGGTACCTCGGTCGATTCATCCCCAAAAATTCTCAGTGAGTTGGTGCTCCATTGCAGACAACTGGAAAAGAAAAGGAAATTACTCGATGGGCTTGGTGGTATGCATCTCGAAGTGTGATTAAAAATAAAAATAAGTACGAGTGCCTGCCGTGCAATGCAACGGCCTTAAACCCCACCTCAATCAATATGATGAACAATTGAGTCTGGCACACTGGGCCGAGGACGATGGCACGAGAGTGTCTATGTTTTTCATGGGCGGCCAGCGGGTTCATGCAAAACCCGACGTGGCAATTATCGATGATGAGGATTACATCCTACTGGTTCAGGAAGATAAAGTGCGTATTTATTTAATCTTGAGGAGACAGACAATTGATTCAGCACATCAGCACCATCTGTCACCGGTGGAGGCTGAACCTCAGCTCATTGTAGAAGCGATCGCTGCGTACTACAAGAACAATAGACGCCGGCAGGTTCTGATGTCGCCCACCGTGGCCAGCAAGGTCTTCGCTGGCATCATCATGACCAGCACCGCACCAACTTTTTACAAAATTCCTGTGTCTGACACATTGCTCGAGGCAGTTGAGAGAACACAGTATCCTGCGCAGGCTACTGTTGTGTCGACATTCATTCCACCTGTGCGGAATCTGAGCACGTACCTGGATGATGGCATGGTGCCTTTAGATAACAGGTGAATCGTCTTCCAGTGCTTGGGGGCGTTCAGACAGGTCAGTGTGTGGCTTCGGTTGAGGTTCCTCTGTTAATTCTTTTTACAATTTTAGTTCGTAGTATAGCCGGTGAATTGGGTGTAGTGCATCCTTTCACTCGGAGTCCGACCGCTGAACACATATTTTCCTGCATTCAAAGTCAACTCATTATGCGCGTCTGAAAGCAATGCTTGATGTTGTGGCGAGCACGTTGCCGTAGGGAGACTTGTACAATTCGGGCCAAACAAGGAGGACCTTGAAAAAAATGCAGAAAAAAGAGACAGGGAGTGCTCTGCAACCCTGAAGCTTCGAAACTTGCTTCAGGTTTGAGGATTCTTGTCCCTGTGACGGTCGTGATGTTTGGTTTTGATGGGGTCTGTGCGCTTACTTAAAGTCCCGGAATCAGACTGATACTGGTAGACACGATCAATTGTAGTCTTGTTCTGTCATCTGAGTAAAATGTTACTCCAAGATAGTCCTAGAAGGGTCTTTGTTCAAGGTTTTCTTGTAGGTTGTGTTAGTTCGATTTTCCACCATGAAGTAGGTAGAACCATAAAATCTAACGGAAGTGGGGATTTCGATAGGCAGCGGGGTCGGACAGAAAGTGATCAAGTTTCGAGGGAAAATGTGCAACGAAAGCTAAATCGGGTTTGGGAGTCAACAACTGATAACAATGTTTTGATGCTATAGCTGATGGGATCTTGGAGACAGATAGGAGGGCAGGTGATTACAGAAGGCTGGTGTGAACATTGATTGAGGCTAGTGTGATTGAAGGTGGGGATTTTTATTAGTTGAAAAACATATTTGAGACTTGAGACAGAAAGTGATTAGGTCAGTTTACGGGTCTTTTATTGTAGGTAAGGCTATGTAAAGTAACTGTGCATTCCTGCGCAGTGGACAGCCATGCTGCGCAGAGTGCAAGCACGGGTTGATGCTGCGGAATTAGGTCCGATAAGATAAGATAAGCTGAAAAAGGAAATTAGTCTAGACTGTGCAGGATTGGTAATCTAGGAGATAACGGGATATTTTTCCAGGTCTGAAGTAAATAGGGGAGGCATAACTAAAATGCTAATTAGGTAGGTAAGGAATGCAGGTGGTTATGCAAAGGGTTCCCTGTTTTTATAGGAAACCATTTACCAGTACGACATTCGCAGGGAACAGACCATACAACTGCCCTCGGTTGTCTTACTAGAAAAACAGGTAGACCCTTTGCATTAACAACATAAGGTACATTGGATATCATGACAGTCATGTATGGACGGGGAAGAGGTGAGTTTCATGAACTATGTGCAGAGTAAGACTATAGAGGAAAGTTAATATATAAGGACAGAGGAGGGAATTGAGCAGAGAAGGAGTGTGGGGGTCTGGTACAGTTGTCATACTATTTCATGCAGGAGCTGAGCGAACTATGTGTCATGATTATACAAAAGGAAGGACCCGGGTAATGATGATACCGGGAGCCGAGGAAGGACTAAATAGAATTTAGATTATACGATGGCGTGGGTGCAGGTGCAAGTAAGTGGGACATGGATGGACTGGTTGGTGGGTCCCACCACAGTGACAGACTCCTTGCAGAAGCTGCCCCCCCAGAAACCGGTGAGTGGATTGGGAGGATCCGGGGTGGATGTTACTCACCGCTTCTCGATATGCTTCCTGTACCAGTCCACCAACTGGTGCCTCAGGAGGCAGACACGGATTCTGATGTGCTGGCCTGCCTGTCCACACCAAATACGATCCATCTCGACATTCTTTTCTGCCACTCGAACGTATATGGTGTTGCCGTTCTCCAGGCGGCACTCCAAGGTGGCCCACTCATGCTCAGATCCAATCTTCTCGACGACTCATGCTGGGCCATGCCACGCTGCAGGGGCCCATAGCCAGCTTCCCCAGTTTACATGCATGTAACTCAACACACAGGTGGCACAGAAGATAAGCCGTGCTGGGTCTTGGATGAATGCAGCACAATAGTGATCGGTGGAGGTGAGGGAGAGGTGGTGGACCTCACAGTTCTTGTACAAAGGGAAATCAAGGGTCACTGCCAGCTTGGGAAATGATGATGGCTAAGTCTGCCTCTATTGCATTTAGAGGGGGCAGTACGACCTCATATTCTCCTCTAGGAGGTTTGTCTGGCTCACAAATGGTCTTGTATGTGCACAGGTGCCCGATTAGGAGATAACACTCGAAATACTCCATCTCCATGGGAAAGTGGGCATGCCGACGAACTGTGGCATTCCAGGCGATGCTGTGAGAGCTTATTCAAACTTTGCTGATTACATGGAGCTCGTTGTCGGTGTCGAGGGAGGTGGTAGAGGGAGGGGCAGTGTTAAGGCTATACTGCGAGGCCTTGGGGTAAAGGCGGCTGGACATGATGCTGAGGGATGAATGTTATGAGTGTGAGGATGTCCTTTTATGAAGCGAAATGAAGCAAAGGGGGACAAAGAAAAGGGAGAATTTTTAGCAAGACCATCTTTTTATACTGTGTCCTTGTTCAGGAGGTGGCTACTTCCCAATTACTGTACGGAAGTGTAGGTAGGCGACGCTCCGACGACCGTGACAGGGAGTGGGGACCGGAGGCGACACGACAAGCACCATGGTGACCGTGACGGTCGCCAATTTGGGCGACCATCATACGGTCAAGCACAATGGGCGCTGTGGTGGCCCCGAATAATGTTCACTTAGGCAATAGTTATTTTGACAGTGGTATGCTGTCCTATAAAATAAAATGGTGTATTTCTTTGACTCCCTTTCACCTTTGACACGTAAATGACACATGAAAAATCCCTCAAGCTCGTTACAGGGCCGTCTCGCGAGCTGGTGATTTTTTTTGGGAATTTTACGATTTTTTTCATTGTCACGGTATCCTATTAACGACGGCGGCCGTCGTGACCGTGACCCGCCGCGACTTGGGCGACGCGACGGGTCCTCCGTGACCGTGACCGTCGCCTACCTACACTTCCGTACAGTAGTGTGCACATTGAAGCGAGCACCCAGAAGAAATATTGAGTCTGAACTTCAAGACAGAACTGAAGTTGATTTCAAGGTGATTTCCCAGTTTCGGAAACCTTGAGCTTGCTTTATGTCCATGTGCCTAGGCTCTCCACAATTAGCACTCAGTATCAGTCTTCACTCTGACTTTCCTCAACTTCCACCTTTCTGACTTTGTAGCATGCCTAGGGCTGCCCACTGTCCCTGTCTTTATGGGTGTGATGGGTGCCATCAATGGCATGCTGTCCTGTCCTGTTGAGCATCTTGGTCATTGAAATAGATGGGACAGGTATGGATGGCAAAATTGTCATCTGTCCTGTCAAAGCACTGCTGTTGACAGCCATATATGGGTTGTTGGTGCATTTTGCGCTGTCTGGGCAGTATCGGTGTAGTAAACCATGCTCTGTTGAAAAAGAAAAGGATCAGCTTGGTAGGTTGGAGTCCCACACTGAACTTTTATTGGATCTTTGACTTGACAAATCGAGTTGATGTGAGCTGTCCTCTTGCTCAGGTCAGGAACACTGTCAAAGTAAACCAAGAGCAAGCCATTGGTATGACCTAGGATACATTTAGTAGTAGTGAGCCTCCAGACATCTTTGAATGCAAGATTATGCTTTCTTTGTGAAGGCAGAGCTGTCCCCAGAATTTAACAGTTTACAGCTGTCTTTTTGCCATCCCATCCTGCCTCGAGGTCGCTCAGAGCCCAAAGCAGCTGAGATGGTAGCGGGCCATCCCACCTAGGCCTGGGAATTTGATGACTGCCCCGTTGATGGGACAGTGGGCAGCCCAACTCACAACCGCATCCTGAGGCAACTTAGCTTGTGAACTACTCTGTGACAACGTGGTTTGAGTATTCAGAACTCAAGCTAAGTTTACTTCCATTCTTTCTTTCCTTCATGAGTCTCCAAATGCTTTGGGTGGTCCCCAAGCATTACTTCCATTACTGTACCATTTCAACCAAGTGTTCAGCCACTGTGACCTGTGACCATAAGTGTTCATTTTCGAAGGGTTCATCCCTGTCTGAGACCTGTGACCTCAATTTTTAGTGTTCATTTTAAAAATCCTCTGACCAGAGTTAATATTTAGAGGCCTCGAGTGCACTCAAGGCTAGGTATTATCAATGACCGGGTACCGGGCCAACTTAGGATTTATCGCTAGTTCTCAAGGGCCATACTGTCCCTGTACAATCAACTGTGTGGTGGAGTGAAGACAGGTATCCTGTGAATGGTTCAAGACCATTTCCACGAATTTACAAGGGGTGTTGATCGACCGGTGAATTTCTTTCTGCTGGTACCCCCAACAGATGCAAATACTAGCTAGTGGGCCACCCTGTCAAATTGAGTTCTGCAGGCCCAAACTGGTGGCCTATTTGTTCAGGAATGATATAGGGAAGTACTGGGGAGATTCTGTGTAGTTATCGCCCACATAGAAGCGATGAGATGGCAAAAAAAAAAAATGCCGGAGACGGCAGCGGAACTGGTGGAATCGCAGATCCTGGGCTACCCGCAGGACCAGCGGCTGTGGTGGCCCAAAATCAGACACATATCGTTTTACATGAAGCATTCCGACATACTAGGGCCCCACCCTCATTCTGGGATGTCTCTAGCTCCCAAAGAAAATTCAAATGTCTTGGGCACTGAATTTGGGTGGTTTGGGATAAAGGACAGCAGTGAGAAGGGAATTGAGGGAAGAAAAAGTAGGAGGACACACCAAGCTGGAGTATGCCCAATTTCAACAACCCTTGCCAAATCCCAGACCCATAGTATGGATGGGTCGCGCACTGGGGACGTGGCCAGCCTGAGGCACTCAGGATTGAAGCCGAGGTGTATCCACGCCATAGGAAGAGTGCGTGGTGCCAATGGGCGCCATATTCTATCAGAGATTTAAGGCCTGCATTGTGCGAGTAGAATGAGCCCAGGAAGTCGCCGAAAGACGAAGAACTGGCAGAGAAAGAGTGAGGGAGAGAAGAAAACGGCAAGAAAACGGCAGTCAGAGCCCCTCAGCCGATAGTGCACATGCCGTAACTTTTGACCCGAACATCACTTTCGGTTGAAAAACAGTATGAACCATCATTGGAGGTCCCATTCCATCCCCAAACCCCAAACTTGAACATTTCAGGAGGTCCTGCCTCAATGGATGCCAAGACTACCTCGTGTGGCCCACTAGCCAGTTGCAGATAATAGGAACAAAACTGGGAGTTTTCCAATATTTTTCGGTTCAAATGGGTCATAACTGTCTTTGGGGATGTGTTATCAAGGCAAAGACATGGGAAAGTTGCAGAGAAGAAAAATTCGGCTAGTTAGACCCCAAATTATTGCCTGCAATCTAAAAAATGAACAGCAAATGGGCACAAGAGAAAAAAATCAATTTTTGGAGGCCTAGTGAGACAAATGGTCACTAGTGTTCAGACCCTCCAATGACCTGTGACCTATATTAAAAGTGTTCAGTTCAACCAGCACTGTGACCCATGACTGAATACTTAGTCGAAATGGTACAGTATTCTGCCGAATGTGAGGCATCTGTTATTGCTGCACCTTTGATCTCTGAAACTGGGAGGTCATTTGTATGGCGGTCAAAATGCGCTTTTATTCTGCCGCAAATATTTTTTACCATTTTGGGTCTGCCACAACTTTTTTGTCTGTTTTGATATCTGTGCTGCAACTTTTAGGCCCTTTTGGTAGGTCATAAATAGTTGCAGCAAAACTGGTCTTGCCACAACTTTATTTTTCAAGTGCTGCAACTTTTTTCCCTTTCTTTCATAACCACTGCAACCTTTATTGAGACTAATGACAACTTGCAAACCCGTCCCAACAGAGGTTGTGATCAGGTGACAAGACTAAACATCACATCAACACGTGTATCGCTGATCACCCCGCTGTATTTACTGCCTCCTTAGGCCTGATTCCTTATGTGTACACCCTCAATCAAATAGAATAAACATTTTGACATCCCGATCGAAAATCCTTCGATTGCACTGACCTGGGAGATTATTTTGGCTGAAATTTCAATTCAGAGCAACCTCCTCTGGCTGAATTCAAGGACATCTGGAAGATAATCCTGGTATGTTGTTGTAGTCTCATCCCTCCAGAGCTTCATTTTTATCTGTTTCAAGCTTGCCCTCTGATACTGGAATGGCATTCCATCCTGCTCTCACTGGTTGAGCATTTCAATTTTTTCACCTTCTTTTTCAGTGAAAAATGTTGTTTATTTTTCAGACATTTTTCACTGAAAAAGAAGGTGAAAATTTTAAAACATTTTCAGCACTTTCTCGATTCAAGGTGAAAAATTCGAAATAAGATAAGAAAGTGATGAAAATGTTTTGAAATTTTCACCTGCTTTTTCAGTGAAAAATGTGTGAAAAATAAACGACATTTTTCACTGAAAAAGAAGGTGAAAAAATTGAAATGCTCAACCAGTGTCTTGATCGAAGTTACTCGGTGTCTCTTCAATGAGAGTATCTCAATGTATTAAATTTTCTGTCATTTGCAGCTGTCCCGAAAAAGCCCCGCGCCAGCGGATACGGCAGAGGAAGAGGGGGCCTGGGGGAAGCATTCCCCCAGAGCATAGCCACGGCGTGACGTCACGCGTGACCAAAGTTCCACGTCGCGGCGCTACTCCGCTAGACTCTCCACGGTCATGGAGCTTGGGTTTTCCGTCAAAAGAGGCCCTTTGACGCAGATTAGTCTCCCGATCCTCGGACTTGACACTGCCGTTCACCTCGCAGTTGGGGCGTATGGCTGGTGGAAGGCGCGCGAGCGCCACATGTCGCTGGCCCACCAACTGGAGACGAATGGCGCATATCTCACCACAGTTACGTCTTTCAATCGCACAACCTATCTCAGTGCACACGAAGGTACCGCCGTCCGCGGAGCGGCCATGGTTCAGCAGGGTGCGCTCTCGAGCGTGCAGCTCCCAAATGCATCCACTGCCAAGGACGACGTCGCGATGTGCATTCGGGCGCTCGTGACCGCCCTCTTCTGCTTCTTCACAGAGGAAGGCGTTACGGAGATCGTGTCCAATGTCATGCCCGACTTCCTCCTCCGCTACGATCTCGAAGACGTGAAGATTCCGATCGACGGTCCACTGCGCGCAGCGTTGCGCCAGTACATTGTCACAGTACAAACTGAAGAGGATAGCGACAGTCTTCGACAGTGTTTGCTGGAACGAGTCCGAGTAATGTGCGGCACAGTTACCCAAGTCTTGAGCCCGGACCACATGGCTGCCGACAACATCCTCGACGGCGACGGACACCTGATGATTGGCCTCATCAGGTGGGTTTTAACATCTGCCCACAAGCGAAAGGAGGAATGGTATCCTACACGCAGCATGCGCGTCTGGTCGCTTGCCATTGTCCTCGAGTCCATCGGCTTCGACATTCACGCATATCCGACGCCAGCCGTGACAGAAGAAGTGTACCTGCAGCATTCATCGCCGACCGCGCATTACGGCGGGCACTCCCAGGTAGTCCTAGTTACCGCTCCTGTCGGAGACACAGATCCTGGTGAATCGGATATTCCAGAATTTGGCGCTAGGACAAAGGCGCAATACTGCCCTATCCAAGCGATTCCCCTCATTCTATTTCGCCATCTTTCCAGTCTTGGGCATCACTACAAGGACGACTACATCACAGTGGACCATCTCTATGAGGTCTGGCAGTTCGCGTTCGACAGTGCCGCGGAAGGTGTCGATGAACCCCATCTGGACGACAGCGAGACCAGCCTGGTCTGCGTTTCCCTCCGGGAGGATATCGCACAAGAATGTACCGGGGTGCATAAATCGATCGTCGGTCTATGGTCAAGCTACATGAGCTGCATAATGGGCAAGGCATTTCAGAAATACATCCCGACGCCGATTGACATGGAAGCCGTGCGCACCTTCAACCACGGCGTCCATCGTTTTCAAGTTCCCGTTCGAAACGAGATGCTCTATCACGGCGGCGAAGGATTCAATGTCTGGCACATTGCGGTTACGGCCATCCTCGCCACCGTGTATGCAATCGCTAGCAAGGCACTCCTCGTGGACGGACAGCCCAGCACGCGTATGACTTCCATCGCATTTTCGCCGGAGATACTGTACGAGCGCAAGATCAGCTCTTGGGCACGAGTCGTCGGGTCAGCCCTGGTGAACGGTGCTGCGCAGGAAGATTGGTCGGCGCTTTTGATGGAGCTCGCCACGGGCGGCGCACATCCCCACAATCTGCCCAGCGCCGGTCCAGCGGGAAATATGGACCGCGTTTCAGCCGTTCTCGGCATGCAAGCAAACGGAGTTGCCGCGCTCCTCGATCTTGTCGTCGCACCGTCAGTCTCTTCACGGGCGGCAGTAATGTGCCATGTGCAACTGGGCCAGATGTGCACCATCGCGCTCGACGAAGGTGGCTACGTTCTGGCCTCGAGTGCGACGCGCCCCGCGAAAAACGTACTTCTGCCGGTTGTACCGAACAAGACGTCGATCTCAGCGGCTGCAAGCGATGCAGTGCTACGAGTGGACGTCGAGCCAGACTGGGCAGGCGACCCACGTACGACGGTATTTCAGACTCGCGTCGATGGCATCAATCTCGCGACGTTCAGCCCCCTCATCGTCCTTCGCTGGCTCATGCGGCCGTACTGGAGAATCGCATGCTCGTGCGGCGCGCCCGTTTCGACGGCGGATGTGAACGTAAATGAGGCGTGGCGGGACATACACGTCAGTCAACTAGCGCAGTACGCACGGTTGTCCCGCGTCGAGTTCAAGCTGGGCACAAGAGTGCATGTACCCGTTACAAGCAGCGAGGAGGCCAAGCTGCTTTGCATCGGATGCATCGAAAGTGAGACGATTCTCATGGCGGACGAGTGTTTGAAGTGCGCGCTCGACGTGGTGCCGCCCGTGGACCACAAGAGCTCCTTGACCGTTATCCTCCTCTCGGCAATAGAGCCGCAAGTGCCTGACGCGGATCGCGTCTCCAGTGCCTCTGGCAGTGGGACCGTGGCGGATAGCCAGGTACCGACACAACTTCCGCTGCCATTCCCTTCTCGCGTCCAGACTCGGAGCTCAGGCGCTGAAGCCATGGAATATTAAGTCTGAAAACTTGGGATCCCTAACTCATTCAAGTCCAAGAGAGCGCGGTTGGAATGCGGCGTGCGCATGGGGAGTGTATAACCGTTTCGTGTCCCAGATACATGGTCAGTACCATAGTAGAAATCCCTACTATTGGGCCGATTGGTCGGGATTTCGCGTTTTTCTTCTTCATTTCTTGCTCCTTTCCCCCGGGGTTTTCCGGGATAGATACATGTACCTCTGGGATACCCTTGTATGAAATATCTAGGGGATGAGTCAAGGGGAAGGTATTGAGAAAGGGTTGTCCCATCTTCTATGGTGCAGGTCACCTAGGCGCCAAATCGGCCGGAGATTTTTTTTTGCTTTCAGTGTACAGTATAGTAGGGTTCCTTGGATAGTGAGACATCCTTGGGTATTAATTTTTTAAACCTCTCTAGCTTCCCCCCAGGTCACAATTCCTTGATACAATCCATTACACACTCTAGCCCCGTCTTCTGAATTAATTTCAGTTGGGGAGACGCTTCGGCGCTTACCAGGGAGCTGATTTGATATCACTGATCGCCTGCTCAGGCATCAATCACTTTCCTTCTTGTCGATTGTGCATGAATCCGGCCCCCGTTTGGCCTCACTATTTTCTTAATGAAATCTCATCTGGCTACATTCCTCGAAAAAAGTCAGGAAATCCGGCCGAGATTGACGCGTAAGATGAGATCACGCACGCGAAATGTGTGACACTTTTGTTGGCACGTGATACGTGTGGTCTCATCATCCTTCTTCTGATGGCAATGGCAGGCCCCCGGAAACTACCATGTAACCCTGTCCGGAATAGAGTAAAACTGTAGCCCAAAATGACCCCAACCTAGTCCGCGATATAGAGTAAAAGAGCCTGAAAACCGGGGAACCTTGTCCGCCATAGAGTAAATTGTGCGGAGCGCGGAACTTTTTTTGGTGTGTATGTGCTTGGAGCCATGGAATGGTGTAGATATGGCACAAACATCTGTGTTAAACGCTGCTGATCAGAGATTTGAATTGATTTAACACACCAGAACAGACCAATTCCCAGTCAATCAGCCCAAAAATTTGAGCTGTGAGAAAAATCACAATTTTACCTCCTAAAACCTTGTCCGAGATAGAGTAAAAGATGGTCCAGAAGGCCAAATTTCATAAGGTAAAACTGCCCAGATTTTGGGCTCAACCCGGACAGGGTTACATGGTAGTTTCCGGGGGCCTGCAATGGCAACGCGGATCCGGCTCCCGCCCAAACTTACCGTCCCGCACTACTTAACTTAACTTAAGTTAGTAAGAGTCTAACGTCAGGGAAATAGCCACCGAAAGGCAAACGGAAGCCGCCGATGGACAATGATGGGTGTGATGTCACGCTATCCAAGGAACCCAACGTGTGACTCTTTGGCCGTCGAGAGCCCCTTTTTTATCTAACCACATTTTACAGACTTGATTCATGAAAATCAGCAACAGTGTGACTCATTAAAGGATCTAGTATCTACAAACTTAAATTCAGATTTTGTTTCTGTGCATTGTGGACTCGGCAGAGGAAACATCAAAGTGGGTATCCAAGGAACCCTGCTATACTGTACCTCTGGAGGGATTTTAGGCATACTTTTGCATGTATTATGGACCCCGATTTGGCTCAATAAGCCCAACACGCTCGTGTTTGTGAGAGGCCGGTGGATGAGCAGAATCTGTAGTGTCATTTTGCACCTGCTTACGGCTCTGACAAAGCTTTTTTTCAATATAATATGTGCATGCCACCAAATCGGTGGGGAACTTTTTTTTTGCTCACTCAGTTTTGCAGTAAACAAAAATCCCTCTTACAGATCTTCTTGGACATTGAAACGGAGCACATTTATAAGAGGGATAAGAAATTGGATCAAATTTGAAGCCGCAAAATTTCAAACATTAGCATGCGGTGACTAGGTGACCTGCACCATACTTGTTACTGCGTATTTCTTCCGAATTTCGCGTCGCGTCCTCAAGACACGTGCCCCTTGTTTTCTTCCTCGACCAATCCTCCTTGCACATTTCGTTCATAAACCTGCGACAGAGTTGGAGAGCAGCCATGGGGACAGCGTCCCTCCCTGATAGACCCACAGCTTCTCCAGGGGATTTCACCCACCTATTGAACAGCAACGATGTTCCTCTCGACTCCGAAATTCCCTTTATACGCGGTACTATCGTCCCCCGGGAACTCGGACACCTAAGAATAAACCACGTGTAGCGCTGTGCAGAGTACTCTGGACCCAAAGCCAAGGTGGCCAGTCGCCAGCATTCTTAAAAATGCTGTAGAGTGAGTCTTTGGATCGCGGAAAACTGCCGAGAATTCATCGAGTTATGCAGTTTATTTGGTGATGTCAGGATCTTCACTTTACCTAGAACTCGGACGCTAGCCTTGTGTCAGACCTACCACTGATCGTACCCAGCCGAAACCTGGCACATTTATTCTCCCATTCTAAAGGTATGTTTCGCCATCGCTACTATCCCAGGTCAGTGGGAAGTTCTTACCTATGACTTGATTATTTTTTGGCACTGAAAAGAACAACTTTGGCAGGCACGGCACAAATGTTTGGTTTATTACGAGACTTGTAGGATACCTGTGCACTTGAATCTTGGAATGGAGACTCATAGCATATGAATTCATGTTGTTGATGTGTTATTACAGACCTCAGGTGGATGCTCCTGGCACCAAAAACATAGGAAATTGAGTGATTTTCGGGAAACAGTCAACTTTGAAGGGGTTACAGACAGCCATTATAGGAGTTGGCAAGGATTTTATGCCGTAGACTTCTAGTACACCTCTTAGCATCCAATACAAACCCGACATCTCGGCAAATGGTCCAGTATTGCGTGAGAAATGTTTGTTTGTCCGAGTTCTAGGTGTGTCCAAGATGGTGGGGGACGATAGTATTGTCTCAGATGGACAGGCTCGGGTCGATGCATTGGAATCTCAGATCCATAATTTGCTTCAAATGCTCGAGGATACCGCAGAACGCGTCCGCCAGCATCGCACTATTATCTCTCCAATCCGCCGCATACCTCCGGAACTTCTTTGCGAAATATTCGCTCTGATTGTCGGAAAATCCAAATTTCCTTATCAGGACCTGACGGCCTGGTCAGACCTGGTGAGGGCATATCAGGTACATCGATACGGCGTATCAGGCATGGTCAGCCAGTCCGCAACATAATGCTACAAGCCTACAAAACAATGGTATTTATTTGGAGAACTTGTCGGCGCGAACATGTCAGCGTCGAGGTATCTATGAAGAAATGAAGGTTTTCCTTCCCTGATTCCGTTGCCAAAGTCAGCAGTGCTCCGCGAATCACATAGTCCATCAGTAATAGTGAGTATGGTTTCACCTCTTCATGCACTTGACATCCGGCCCATTCCGTCCTCGGCTTCCACTTGCTTCGTTGAAATTGGCGGACCAGTGCAACATCAAATTGACGCTTCGATTCCAAAGTGCAACATAATAATGCGTACAAGCAGGCGAAGGCCATCCCAGGAGCATCCGTCGTTGCCATCTGAGTTGAACAGGATGCTGTCGAACCGGGCTCAGCCGTGGAAGATGGGGTTGCAGCGAACGATGTCCCGAAGACCTCCCCAATCCTCAAGGGATTGATACGTGATATGCGCACACTTGAAAGGTTGAACCTGGTGAGCAATTTGAGAGCCAACACGGAAAATATCTTGAGGTTTGATTTAACTGACCCGAATTCGCTGTTCGTAGCTAACACGGTCGTCAGGGAAGTTCTCTGCGATAAAATCGCGGAGCAGCAAGTCAAACTCTGGGACTGGATGTCTGATACCTCCAAGACACCGAATTTACTTGACTGGTATGTGCCTTCTCGTCGACTTCGGGCTCTTCCTCTTGTTTATCCTCGTAGCGTTGCTGGTCATACTTGTTGATGGCCATCCGAATTCTAGCAATCGCTTCTTGCGTTTCATCGATCCGACTCCATCTATCTATATGCATCCAGGAATGGGGGGGCCTATTCCTCGACCTCCTGTGTATCGCGAGTTAAGTGTCTCAAGCGGGGCATTCAGGGTCGCTGATCATCGCCTCGGTTTTAGTTTTCGATATGCGTTCGATTTGCGGGCAGGAGAGACGATTTTTTCTTGTCGGGATTTCCATATAAGGAAATTTTTACTGTAGCACTCCTCCGCGGTGTCTTTTGAGTAATCTGTGTTCGCTCACTCATTTGTACACTTTATTTGCGCTACCGACCCAAATCCTGGAATATTTGGCTTTTCAATTTCATGTCTAACCGTCAAATTTCGGCATTTAGCTCATTTTAGGCAATTGTGTCCCTAGCTCTCCCCTCCTTTCCGTTTTCCGTATTCTGCATCGGCCAGCTCATTTGTACCCATTAATCACACTACCAACCCGAATCCTGTAATATTCCGCAGTCGATTTTCATGTCTTCCAATCGCATTTGGGGGTTTTTGCCTATTTTAGGCAACTTTGTCTCTAGCTCTCCCCTCGTCTCCGTTTTCCGTATGGGCCCCGGGAAGAACCTCATTTTCGACAGGGATCTGTTGAATTGCATCTGAAAACCCATCTCACAAAGTTACAGCCAATTCTGGAGGGTCCAGACCACCTCTCGCACTGGCTCTTTCACATGACACCGAATTCAGCGTGTATTCAATCTTTTTTGATTCCGAAAGGTATCAGGCCATGGAAACAACCTTGTTTTTGACGGGGATCTGTTGAATTGCATCTGAACATCTGTGTCACAAAGGTATAGCCAATTCTGGAGGGCCCAGACCATCTGTCGAACTGGCTCTTTCACATGAGTCCGAATTTAGCGTGTTTAATCTTTTTCAATTCCGAAAGGAATCAGGCCCAGACACAGCCTCTTTTTTGAGGAAGATACTTTGCCTTGCAACTGGAAACCTGCCACACGGGCTCTTTCACATGAGTCCGAATTTAGCGAATCCAACAAGCATATTTGGAATTTAGTTTAGCTAATGCACTCCTATCATTCAGGAATCGCAGCACCGCCCGTGCCACATGCGTTCTTCAGGCCACAGAACCGAGTCTTGCAGAACACATGTTGCTGGTGTGTATTCTGTGCTGCAGTGTGGTAAAAAATTCCATGCAGCACTCAAGGATCGAGACATTATTCCTCTGCACTCTCCAAATATGTCCAGTGTTCTACTTATCTCGATTCATGCCACGCCGCCGCGTAATTTTTGCATCATCAACTTCTCAATTGGGGAAATATGTGTTCCAACTTGCAGATGTGCTGCAAGCTGAGAAAGAAAAAGAACCTGGATCCAGGTTCTGGGATAAGATAGATAGGCAAGGAGGCAGTGACGACGGGCTATGAATAGAGAAATGTTGGCGTGTGGACTCAGGAGCGGTAAAAGCAAGGGGAAGATGCAAACACCTAGATGAGAGGAAGAGGGGGCGAGGCGCGTCGATGCCAAGCAAAACGCACTGGGGCCTGAAAATATGACTACAATTACGCAGTGGCACAGTAAGGCTGGCAGTAGCGGGTCAAGTAAATCAAGGTGTAGAAATGGGCGGCAGGAGTAAATGGGTTCGGTCACAGGAGTGCAGCAGGAATACAGCAGTGTGCGTCGACTTCGAACTTAGGCAAGAGTGCATCCAACACACTTCGACGTTACCATGCGGCAGTGCCGACAGGTAGCGACACAAAAAAAAAAAAGGTGCCTTGAAGGCGCGAGCGGCGAGCAGGAGGGGGAGGGGAGCATGACGATAAATCTGTGGAAGGCGCGGGGCGGGTGAGCGGGCTTGAAAGGGTGTGCATTGGGAGGGGGGGACGAAGGGATATTAATGGAATGGTTGGGATTGGGACCGAAACGGGCTGGAAGGATGGGGTACAGCAATCGAATCCACCAGGAAAAAAACGCTTCAAAAAACTCCGAGAACTCGCCAAGAATCGCAGGTGAAACGACGAGACCACTGGGCTTGTGTGGGTTGCGATCTCCAGACTAACATGGCATTCCCAGTCATTCTCAAGGCATCAAGAATCGACCGCGGGCACCCAGGATTTTCGCGGGACATAAAATCTTGTTCCACCACCCGCGAATGCACCTCAGCGCTGATGCGAGCGGACTAGGAAGAGCCCAAAACCAGCACCAAACGAAGTCCTCAGACCAAGCGCAGTCTGGCACAGTGGGAGAGATATGGGCAAATAGGAGGGTTATGGGAGTGGACACCAAAGCATGAGCGGGAGGGAGCACGGTTGATCATACAACTGGAGTGGTCGGAGGCAAGGAAGAAAAGGTGGCGATGAGGTAAAGGGCACGGAGATCTCTGTGCTCCTGGGAGTTTTTGCTTTTGCTCCCAACAACCACCATCATGTCGCCAACTGAGCAGCGTCGACGCTCTGTGCTTGCTCAGGTCGTCCTTGCCGGTCCATTCACATTCAAACGATGCTGGCTGCGGGATGGGTCCCCACAAACTGCGGGTTTTTGCTTGGTTTCCGCGAACTCGAATCTGACGCTGCATCTTGTGTGTCTCCTGAGTTGTTGTCCAATTCTGCGTTTTTCTACTACCTGGTCAGCTTCCAAGTCCTTCCCTCTCTCCAGCAATACTCGCTCCTGACTCAGCAAAAATTCCTCACCACTTCGAAGATCGTTGGCAACTAATAGACAACTTGCTGCTGCGCCAACATCCCCAGCCTTCACTTCTTCCCCCATCTATGCATCTCAAATCGGGATCAGCAGACTAAAATTCGGAACCTTCATCACTATATACGCCTACCTACCTCCTCGAACTCAATTCAAGCGCCTGTCAGGCTCCATCAATACCACTGCTGCTTCGAGTTGCTTTTATTTCAGGGTCCCCTGCGCTTCGTCGGCAGGATCATCAGTGGTTGGTGGAGGAACCCACCTCCCTCAGGGCAATTCATTCAAGCTCCATATGACTTTACAATGAGTCTTCTTCCTTTCACTCTCTCAAATATCGCACACTCTTTCAGGTTGTAACTCCACAGAATATGTCAGATGTGGTGCATGGTCCATGTCAGCCAGCTTGAGTTGAACACGGGAGTGAGTAATGCTGAAGAACGGGGTTTGACTCCCTGCCTCCGAATGGTTATTTGATTTCTCCGATTCTTTTTCTTACGCTGAAGGAGCTGAGTTCGAGTCCCCGCGGCATTGGCACACCCTTGAGCGCCAGGCTCTGCAGCTTCCACGCGGTGGTGTTGGGAGAGTCTTTCATCATGCAGGTGCTGACAACGAGGAAGAGGTCGTGGAAGGAGCACTTGACCAAGTGCAGCGTCTCGAGGGGCGGGAGGAGTGCAGAGAACTCCTCTTCGGTGTTGTCGGTAATGTCATCAGGGAGAAGTTGGAGGCTGTTGAGGCTCAGGTCGGATAGAGTGGGGGGATAGGGCATGGCGCTGACAAGGGAGGTGAAGAAGTGGTTGAGGGGAAGCATATCGACAATTTCCGGGGTCGAGACCTGCGCGGATGTGGGTGTGTCCGAGTCTGGGCACGACACAAAGTCGTGGATCAAGAGAGAGATGTTCCAAAACGGCTCCCTTCCTCCACTCTCGTTGCTTCCACTCTTCACGCTGGACTAGAGGCAACAACGACACCCAGATCTTTCTGGTTTCAATAAACTACAGCGTCAACTACGCGGAGATCCAACCCGCGCCAGGAGCTTTGGTCACACGTGGAACTTTGGCGGGTTTGGGGGTGTTCTTTGGTTTTGTACAACAAAGGACCCATTCAGATTTAATCGCAGCAAACAAGTCGTTTTGGGGGAAGTGGTTGTGGGGTTTTCCACCCCAGACCCCGACCGCTGGGCGCGGGGCCTGACGCTCGCCGCTGGGCCCGCTGCGTGGAGCCAGTCGCTCGCCGCTGGGCCCACTGCGTGGGACTGTTGCACTTGCCGTGCAGCCCACTGCCTGGGGCTTGGCCTGTGGCCGGCAGAATTTTGTTTAAAAAAAAAGAGGAACCTGACGGATTCGAACCCAAGACCTCAACAAAAGTAAAATCAAATCGCACGTGTGATAACGAGGATGTACAAGATGCGGCGCACCCACCTAATTGAAAAGGGCGGCACTTCCTCTGAAACACAGCCCAGTGCCGTGTTTGATGTGCCAGAGTGCCGCACGCAGCACATGCTCTTTTGGGACAGGGCAGGCTACGTGGCCTGGCAACCGTGCTGCGCTCTTTCTCCTTCCTCCCTGCCACCACCATCCCACACATCCCGGGAGCCATTGACGACGGACTAGCAGATCCTTTTGGCGCGCGGCGACAACTAGGTGTAGCAGCCACGGCGCACCATTTTCGATTCAACATTGCTGAACCCCTCCAAGCTCTGTTAACGTGCGGCAGCGGCATGTAAAACACCGCAATTTCGTTGGATATTTTGTGGCCCGGGGAGTGTGGTGTCGGTTACGGGACATTGGCGGAGGGATATTTGGTTGGGATTTCTGCTCAGCAGGGACACAATCATAGTACTGGTACGCTGCCCCGTTTCTCTTGAATGTTTGCCTCATTGCTCACATTAGGCCCTTGCATTGAGTTGTTCTTCCATCGGTACCACGAGGCGTAGCGCTATGCCCGCCACGGTCCACCATTCAACGAAAGGCACCGCACGCGCCAACCTCTTGCTGCTCATGTCCATGGTGCGCAGAGGTACTTGGGATATTTTTTGGTCGATTTCCGGACCTGCGAACTAAATGCAATTTGAACATGGGGATTCACCTGGGATTCACTGTATTATGCAGATTTCGATTGATTTGAATTACGTACAATGAATGAATATGATGTTGATTTGGTTCACATTTCATGGCCTGAATAACTTCAATTTTTTTGAAATCTATGTGCTGCGCTTGATCCAAAGTACGGCACTTATGCTGTGGATGGATAGGAAAAGTGCCGCAGATGGGGCCCGTGTGCCGTGTTTGATTGAGAGTGCCGCCCTCCCAATCGGGTGTGTGCGCCGCGTTTCGTCGATCCCGCGTGATAACCCAGGGCCTGTAGCTGCGCTTTGGAGACACACACCTGCCCTGCTCTCCATGACCCCGGAAAGCATCATCAGCATCGTGAAATACCGCCTTACATATGGATGCATACATTTGTCCGAGTCTCCCGGGAACAGCTCATGCGCACCGTCACCCAGAAAATGCCAGTACACCCAGCAGACGAGCTCGAAGAGGATTTACACCATTGTGGTCTCTGAAAAGAAGGCGCATAGGTTGACGAGAAACGACACGACCACGATGTAGTATAAATGGATCGGTGCGGACTCTTTCTGCACCGCAGGAGAAGGATCATTAGATTCCTGTGCATTCAGCAGTGGATCCTGTTCGGTAGACATGCTTTGCGAAAGGTGTTGTTCAGCACCGAGTGTGTGGGCGCGGGGTTTGGATATATTGTGTCATGAGTGCACATCCAGGACAGACGAACTGAAGCACGACAACTTTAGTAGCATAGGTGTTCGTGAACGCCTATTGATGGCATTGAATGCCTATCGATCACAGTGAACGCCTATCGGGCCACTTTGAACACCTATTATTGAGTGAACAGCCATTTGTTTGAATGCCTACTCCAGGGCTGGCAGCGTGGCGGCCATCAGTCTTGAACTTTGTCACACTTGGCGCGCCGTCGGTGCACCTCACAGCCTAGGAGATTATTGACCCCAACCTCCTTCCACATAGCTATTTGCAGTGGCAGGGGTCAAAAGTAGGGTTATTATTATAGATTACCTAGTACATCTTGAGTATGTACATAAGCACGTCACTCCGACGGCAGCTAAGGCTAATTAAAATGCTACCCACTCTCCATTCCGTTGCCTCAACAGCGCCCAATGGGGCGCAGAACGGGCATGCGGGCTTGGAAATGGCGCTGTCAACACGCGCGGAGGAGCACGAGATTACGCTACCAGGGCTGAACGTGTGAGTCAGCCTGTGTCGATTGTGTGCGCAACTCCGGAGGGTGTGTCTGCGCAGATGGTAAATCCAGCGCGCCGCGGACTCGGGTGTATGCGCTGCGATTCTGCGCGTACGGACGGGGACGGGAGTACGCATGCGTCCCCCGTTACTTGACGGTGGTCGGTGCGCACACACGACGTACTCGCGCGCACAGGCCATGAGCCGCACGTGCACAACGCGCTGCGGGTGTTCTTCCCCACGCGGCATGTGGGCGTACAACTCGCCACCCGATCTTGAGCAGCGCCCATGCGGGGTAAGCTTGCTGGCCGGTTTGAGCAGCGCGCACTCGGGGAGCACGTGTGGGTCGTGCACATGGATGTGTGAGTACGGGCAGGGGAAATGAAGGGGCGCGGGACCCACCTGTGCGGAGATGGATACGGCACGGGATAGTCGCGACGTTGTGCAAGCTGTCACGAGCAGGGTAGAGGGACGTACCAGAACCAGCCTTGCTCATGTCCCACTGCCCTGGGAATGTCGTCGAGTCCATCCGCAAGCGCGTTGGAGTAGGCGAGAAATAAAGTATATCAAAAGAAAAAGTTGGAGAGAAGGCCTAGGGTGCACACCTGCCGCTGCGTCTTGCTCGCGCACGCTGTAGGTAATCGTCTGCCTTGACGTTGTGGTCTGCCGTCGTCGCACTTGTCGAGTAGGGTGGTGTCGGTATCCGGGGGCGGTGGTGGTGGTAAGAGAAAGAGCGGGAAGTGTTACTGTGACTTCGTTCGGAGCCATGCATCACCGCCATCAGAAATGATAGGCGACGGGTGGAATAGGCGAGAATAGGTGTTCATCTAGTAATAGGTGTTCGAGCCCAGAGTAGGCGTTCAGCAAGATCAATAGGCATTGACGAACACCTATGCTACTATTCGTGTATGTACTTAGACGAACTGGCTCGGCTGTGCACTTATGTATTTACGTATCGCGTCTCGCCTCGGCGCCCCGCATCCTAAAAGGGTCTGTCCGCTGATTGGATGCTTTGCCCACCATGCGTTCGACATAAATAACTTGTCGGGGACAGCATTAATGCCACCGAAAAGCGGCCGGCACGATATCAGACAAGTAGGCTACAACCGTGGAAGCTCGTCTCGGAGCATTTCCGCGAAGGGTTACAATAGCTGTGGTGTGGCGCAGAACGTAGGCGAGAACCGCCCACAACGGCATACTATAAATTACCCTGGCTTCCGGGCTTCGGGCAAGCCGGGAAGTGAGCAAGTTTCATCTTGGTATTTGTAGCTTTCGTCCGAAGCTTCCCTCCGTGATTTCAACAAGAGCCTTAGTCCTATAAGTGGTGTTCGGATTCGCGGTTATAATCCCGATCTTAGTTGGACGTTGAACATATGGTATGGGCCCTTTCTTGCTCCACAATTACTCCCGCATGCGGCCATTTCAGCCGGCCGTCCATGGACATCAGCCGGGGATTGCACGTTGTTAGAAGCCGATCTGTTCCTCAAACTCACAGAGTAGTTGAGTTCTGAGCTCAAGTGGCAGACGAGTCTCTGGAATCTGGACCCACAACCACGTCGGCAGCAAATGTCGATCCCTGGATAGCCGTGTGGCAGTTTAGCGTTGATGTCAAAGGAGGGAATTGAGCGGAGCGATAATACAGTTTTTGAATATCAGAGCCTGTGTTTCGGGCGGGCACATGTACAGCCAATCTGTATGTGGGCATCGCCGGCTACTTATAGCTACACATTTGCTACACTAAATCGAACTTTTAAAGTGCTCTTACTTTCGAATGTTCCCAATTCAGGTTGAATTCAATCCCGTTCAGTATCCAAACTCCGCTCCGTATCCTTTGAGTGATGAGGAATAAAATTTGGCGTGGCGCACCCTTGCACGCCAGACCCGTCGTGCGTGCTTGATTCCCGTTCTGTGGGTTATTTTCGTTTTCAAAACATCAAAGCAGACATCGGGGGTATTCAGCCTGAGCGACAAGGATGATAGTGCTGCATGCGACTTGAGGTAATGATGCACAGACGAACTGATATTATTCCACACACACAACATGTTGCACAATTGAACGGAAGTAGATTGTGAAGGCTTTCCTACTTTGAGCCTCGCGCCATGACCCACATTTTGAAGGTGTTGCCATCGACACCAATGTAGCTCTCGCAACAGACATCTTTCCCGCCCTTTCCCTTTGGCATCATCTCGAACCCGATTCTTGAAAAGATTTCAAGCTAGCCAAAATTGTCAGAACAGGAAAACTGAGGACGAAGCAGCGTCTTACATGAAGCTCCGTATCAACCTCGGCGCACAGCAGTGCTCCGGTGAGGCTTGCTTTCTCGACGATTACATTCACAAGGAGAGTTGCCGCCCCCTGTTGCCGATACTCTGGATCAACCCCCAACGTTTGCAGGTGCCAGGAGTTGTGTTTCACACCCGCACGCAATGCGGAGTCTACAAAAGTACCGTACTTGGGAAGGAACTGGAGCTCATATCATCTAACTGGTTGCAAATCAAATTAATTGAAACGGTTGCGTACCACTTCACCCCACCATTTTTGAAGGTTTGCATCAAACGAAGCCATCAGTGGTCCGAGAGCCTGTTGCTGCTGTTCCGGACTGACGTTTCTTGAGGCATGGGGATTGAGGACATGGAAAAGGACGCACGTATCGTACAAGGTATGCCCGGGGCCAAACCAGACGGCACATCCAATGATGTTCTTGTCCGCATCATTGGTCTCAGCGACATACACCTCGCCGCCCAGAAGGCCGGCGATGACAGTGGAAATCCACAAGGCCGTGATATGACTAGTGTCCTTCACGGGCACATGAGGGTCGTGGCCGGTAACGACGGCGGTGAAGTGGTCTAGATAAAAAAATATTATTTGCCTGCACACCGACAACGGAACTGGACGCGCCCTCGGTGAAAGCTTTGGTCAGCACAGATTCAATGTGGGGAAATTCCGGCACGCTTCCCAGGTCGGAAGCCGAAAGAGCAGTGCTGGGATCGATCTTTCTGACGATGAATGCAGGCATCGCGGTTGTCCAAGTTGCAGCTTCAGACGTTGGACATCTGTTTTATAAGGATGCGAGCTTAGCCGGCTGTGTAGATCGAACCCCCTCATACACCCATGGTATATTATTACATGGCCGGTCCCGCTTAGTGACTCCGGGTCCCAGGGTGAGCAGAGATCACAGATCATTGCTCAGCATGGCCGAAGCATTTTCGTCCACCACGGTCAAATTATTCTGGCACATCACAGTCCAAATCATTTCTGCCAACTAAGTACGCGCCGGTCTCAGTCCGCAGAAGCTATTCAAGATGAACGTACCACGGGTGTAAATAGATGCGTATCTCCTTTTGCGGACACACGGATTCCGTTCTTTGGGGTATCACTCCCCTTGTTTGGGTTCCACAACACGCGAATTCTCCATGTAGCGGTCCCCAGGGTTGCAAGTGCTTATTCGCGGCATCTCCTTTTACGGATATGCGGATTGCATCTAGACCGATCAAAATCTGGTTTGTCCTACACAGCACGCGATTTCTCCATGTAGCGGTCCCCTTGTCACAAGATATCCACTAGTTGTCGTGCTTTGTGTATATGCGACACGAATAAAAGGTCTGTAATATAGATCTTCCCTCAGAAACGCACCAGCTTTCAGGGCATTGCCCTTGACCAGATACATGGCTTCATACACGCCTCTTCTGTCTCATCCTCCCGACGTCTCTGAAGATCGAAACGATGGCTGGGGCTCCCCCGTCGAGAAGGGAGAATCACACCCGAGTTCACTGCTCCGGCGGGTCACAGCTGCAACGGACCTTACCGTCTGCGTTGTGCTGCTCGCCTGTCTGGTCTCAGTCGTCTCATTGGTTCTCAATCTTACCCACCTCGCCTCTCGCCTTACCCCCCATGGACCACCTCCGACAAAGTTAACATACCCCAACCCGTACATTGGTCTGGAGAATGCTGTACTTACCGACGCCGCCCCGGCCAAACCGATCATCAACTTCCCGCTGCTCCTAGCCCAGATTAACTCCTCCGAGCCCTCGGAGGTATACATGCAGCTAACCCGGTGGCCTACAGCTTTTGGGATGATCTACCCAGAGCTGAGGTACTTTGAGGTCGACAACGAGGCCAGTTAAAAGTCCACCCCACCCTGTGTCTGAGCTTATTAATCCCCTAGGCTTCTACTATTGTTTAGTTCAGGACCATCGATTTCGGGATGGAGCGCTGCGCGGCAACACTCGAGATTCCTGAAGTGCCGGCGCCTCACAAAAATTTCTCGTCCCTTGCCCGCTTGAGGTATGGTCACTGGATGCCCCAGACACCATACAGCCACGCACTTTGTCGTGGGCGGCTCGTCCGCGAAGAAGGAATCTGCTTGTCACAATGCTTGTTGGGAAACCCCCCGCTCTTCTCCATATTCAATCATTCCCCTGTCCCTCTCGGACTTTGCTTACCTTTGTGATCGCGTATTCGACCACCGATTGCCATCTCAGTTTTCGACAAGATCCTGATCCTCCTCGACTCGGTGAGCTACGAAAATCAGTCTGTAGCTTTTCCTCGACTTACCCTTTTTCCGCAGCATTCTATCTCACGCAATATCCGAGTGGTAGCTAAGGCATCGTGGCGATTCGGGTGACGGTATTAGCCACCTCGCGCGAACGTGCGAGCTGAGGAGGCTATAGTCGCTACGTTCGGCCGGAACCAGCCGAATTCCATATGCCAGGCTCCCACGGTTCCGATTTGTTTTGAAAGTGTTTGCTTTCAGCACAGTTTTTTGTCCTTTTATTCTGAAACGGATTTTGGGGCGGGGGATCGCTATGGAGGAGTCATATGAGAAGTACTACATCCTAAATAACCCCTCAGAAAGATTCAGCCGAATTCTGTACACCAGGCTCTCAGGGTACCAATGTGTTTTGAAAGTCTTTGGTTTCACCGCGAATTTTTCTCCTTTTATTCTGAAACAGATTTTGGGGCAGGGGATCGCTACCGAGGAGTCAGATTTGAAGTACTGCATCCAAAATGGCCCCTCAGAAATATTCAGCCGAATTCCATATGCCAGGCTCCCACAGCACTTTATTTCCAAAGGGATCGGTTTCACAAAGGAAGCAAGAAAAACCCGGTTGATCTGCGACAGATTTAAAACTACACAACTACCTAGCAATGAGTCCTTCGTGTATCTATGCCGACGCCTGCAACACCCTGAGAGGACGGAACCCCTCGATCGCCGCCACATTCTCCGCACCATCCCGGGTGACATTGAGCCCGTGGACGACCAGCTCGACCATCCACTCCAATGCGAGCGCGAGGCAATGGCTGCCGGTGTTGCGCTCATGGCGGGGGATGTTGATGAAATAGGGGACCTGCGAGAATTTCTTCTCATACTCGAGGAAAAGCTTGACAAGATGCGATCTGCGGGTGATGCTCGAGAGAGAGTCGAGCCGATTGTCTAGGGGGATGACGTTCAGGTTGCAGATCACGATGACCTTCCGGGTGCCGTCAACAAGGGGGTGGATGGTAGTGACGATGACCACGTGCAGCTCAATCGGCGGCTTGGGCCTCGCGTCATCGCCCGCTGCATCGTCGGTGGTCTTGTGGGTGACCGGGTTCTGCATCCAGGTACAGAACATGGCAAGCGAGAGCTCGTTGTCACCGTGCCAGTAGCGAGCCCACTTGGACATGAGGGCGAAGTGTGCCAGATCCTTCTTCAACCGCTTCATCATGAAGCTTCTGCTACCGTCGCTCGTGAACATGACTCCTTCGGGGAAAACCTGCCAAAAAAGAGCAGCGATTGTAATGATTAGAGAAAAGGGGAGAAGAGAAAAAAAAGGAGATATAGCAGACACACCGTAATAGAGCGCCTCCCCTGCATCGCGAACACCCGAAAGCTGCAAAAAAGACGGAGAGGTTGACCCCGGCTGGGTCCATTGCGGCGATTATAGCGCACAGGATCACCTATAGTGCATGACAGTTTAAATTGGGGGGGCGATCATAAATCACTGACTGGTGGCCTGTGCAGTGCCCCAATCAGCGCCATTGTTTTTTCTGGGGCATAGTGGGGGTATCTGAACCCTTGCCCTAACACACGGTGGACAATCAACTGTCACTTGCGATCCGAGTTTCCGCGGTCATCGAAGTGACGTCTGAACTGTCATTTGCTTAAATCCGGCCACTTACCCCTTTAGTCGAGCGTTCGGATTTTTCCGTGGCCACGCTGCAGCCTCGTGTTTTGGCGGCATTTTCCTTTTCGGTACAGATTGTGAAAATAAATAAAAATTGCCTGGATTATCAAGAGACAAAGGTTAGCTACAAAAACTCTATGTAGCTACAGGAAAAATAAATAAATGCAAAAATTAAATGGCTAAGTAAGTATTGGCGCATCAAAAGAAGAAGAAAAATTACACGGATTCATTGCTGTTGCCAAAGATTTCATCCATATCAACATCGTAAACTGCAGCAAATTGGGCCTTGGTGTGCCCTTCATCCGAAGCAGCAGGCTCACTGTACTCCTCCTCCTTGTCGTCCGAAGCGCTCTGCTGGTCAATGAAGGAGGTCATGCTGGCGGCGTCAGACAGTTCGGCCTCTTCATCACTGTCCTGGCTGCCAATGCTGTCTCCCTCGCCTTCATCATCAGCATCAGAGGACTCATCGACACCCTCGTCTGCCACCTCGGCCTTGGTTTCCCAAAGTCAAGATCGTAGTCGCCGAAGACTGTTGCACCATACTTGGCAGTCAATTCCGCAATAGACAGGGTGTTGTCGCCATGGCAGGAAAGGAAGTCAGCTGAGTCAGGGACGAGAGTGACAACAAGTTGCACCTCAAGTTTGGCCCGAGCCTGTGGAGGTCGATTGTTGTAACAAGTGGGGTCGTAATATTGGATCGGCATGCCTTTAGGTATCTAAAGAGATTTATTGTTAAAAAAAATGGGAGATGATGAAAAGAGATAAGGATCTTACCTCTTGAAAGTAGCCAGGGCTACGCTCACCAAAGGCTGGGATGCGGTGTCGAAGACAATTGTTGGCGGCACGCATCTTGCTGTCTTGCAGGAGGTCTTGCACCATGAGACGTTCCACTGCCCGAATGACTTGATTGGCAGTTTGAGACCTCTCCTCGCGTGCAAGGGCCTGGGGACCTTTCGAAGTGCTTTCGTTGTCAGAGTTAGCCTTGGGGGAGAACATGAGCTTGAGTCTCTTGGGGATCGTCGTGTCTTTCAGGTACGCCGCTCGTGATGTGTGGAGCTGGAAAAAATGAGTCATTGAAGATAATTGAAGCATAACTGAAAACATATGTGGAGACGAGCCTGAGAGATTTTGTTTCGCTCAGCAGTGTTTTCGTTGCCACCCGGTGTCCGTATTTCCACCTTCCACTTGTAGAACATGTAGTGGTGGACAAAGTGGTCATACAGGCGGAGGAGCAGGGCAGAGTCTTTGACAAAGTGGGTGTCCAATGGAGGAAGTTGTAATATGTGCCCACAATCAAGAAGCGAAATGTGTTGATGGCGTACATGCACATGGCCATACGATCCATGTACGCTCCAGATGGGATGTCGAACCCAATTAACGTGGTCCGCAGCGCACGAACACCGAGCTGTGCTGACTGTCGAGACACTCTGTACACATATCGCGACACCGGGCTATAAGCCAGCGACGGCGAGGGGGCGATCTACACCGGGGTGCATGTGAAGGAAGACGACGTCGAGGACTGGTTTGCTGGCAATCTTAACACGACACAATTGCTCGAGGGCGCCGAAGTGAAGGCAGGCCATGCAGGGGACTGGGCCATACATCGGGGAGGATACAAGAAATGTGAGGTGAGAAAGGACATCATCATTTGGCTTTGCACGTACGAGGCAGATGAACACATCTTGGCCGGTAAGTCTTTCACATTGCAATTGGGTGGTACTGACGAGCGTGCAGAAGCTGCTATCCACAACACCTATATTGCCATGGGTGCACCGCACATTGTCCGTGCTTGTCTCAGAGCCCGCTGCTGCGTCAAGCACTGAGAGTTCTTCTCTCTGGCAAAAATCGGCAGGTTGCACGCCATGGACCGCACCATCCGCGCCGTCCTCACACGCCTCGGCCAAACTCGTGTCCATCGGTACGACTTCCTCTTGGCACTCTGAACGATAACTTGCTTACCAGCACCCTCAGCGATTTCCTACTGGCGCCTCCCGGATTCGAGGATTTACACTGTGAGCTCCGCTCAGCGCTGACACGTCGTTGAGACCCTGATTCACTATCCTTTGCTGCATGCTATCGAACTAACTAACATACTTTCAACCTACATACTTTACTTTACATTGGCTGTTCACCCACTTGTAGTGTTAACCTTCAATATTAATATTATTTTCAATTATTTAGGTTCCAGCTAACCATTTATACTTTTATTTCTTGGACAATCGACAAAGCGGTCGAAAAATAATTTTATTCTCGCAATCTGTATCTAAAAAGGAAATGCCGCCAAAACACGAGGCTGCCTCGTGGCCACGGAAAAATCCGAACGCTCGAGTAAAGGGGTAAGTGGCCGGATTTAAGCAAATGACAGTTCAGACGTCACTTCGATGACCGCGGAAACTCGGATCGCAAGTGACAGTTGATTGTCCGCCGTGACAGGGAATACCGGCGACTGCGTGGGAAGATCTTCCATAAATGGAAGATCGAAAATAACAGAAATCACCTTGTGGCGGCCCGTGCAGTCCCTCAATCGCTCCAATTATTTTTAAGGGGCATCATGGGGGTATCTGATTGCTCTTCACAATGGGAAATTCCGGCGAATGCATGGGAAAATACTCCATAAATGGAAGTTCAAAAAGAACATAATGCAGATATGGTTGAAAAAAAGTTTTTTCTGCATCACAATATGAACTCTGGGGTCGACCATGAGGTCAAAGAAAGTTCCCATGGTGCTAGGGTGGGAAAATACTCCAGGACTCACCAACCAATTTCTGAATATATACATCAGCTGGATTTGCAAATTCCGATGTATAGACCTGTGCCATGCTCCGATGGACCACTGATTTTTTTCAGGAACATAACAATGGTGGAAACACCTCAACCTCGACACCTTAGCACGGTGAATTGCTTGGAAAATAGGCCCGAGGTGGTTTCCCAGTTTAGGCCTAAATTCTTTTGGTCCGAACTTTTGGCTGAGCTGGGCCATGAGAATGTGTCCGAACTTCGGATCCAGCCAGACTCGGACCCAAAATTTGTCCAAACTCTCGATCCGACCTCAATTTTTGGCAAAACACCGCCCAGAGACCTCAAATATAGCTTAAAAAATCGAAAAAAAATCTTGAGCACGTTACGTCAGGCCGTGTCAACGATGGGGGGAACATTGTAGAATTTTTTGCCTCTTGAGATCCATTCATGAGGGTCCCAATCTGTCGAAACGACCAGATCTGCCTCGCTGTCACTGAGTATAGTATCCGAGTCCATAGCTCAACAACTGAGAGGCTGAGATGGATCGAGGGAGGTAGATTGAGGGAGGTTGTGTGCAACAGTGCAAGGTGTAGAGTAATTCAGAATGCCACTGGGAACAAAATTTTATTTGGAAACGAGTCATGAATATCTTACATTGTACCAAGAAATTGACAAGAAAGCAACCCGCCACATGAGAAAGAGCATCAGTGGCCCCGATCAAATGTCCGAACTGGGATCTGACCTCAGCGACAGCCATTGTCTTGTCCGAACTTTGGACCTCACCTAGGCGCGCCAACCCCCATGTTTGTCCGAACTTCGCCTCTAACCTTGCGCGGGCAGACCTCGAGTTTTGTACGAACCCCAGAAACGACCTCGGGCCATATAAACGGGGGTCCTATGTTGGCGTGCGATGAGAACAGAATCAGCCCCTCATCGTCAGGGCCGCTGATCATCTTCTGGACCCACAAGATGTTATTTTCAGGGGGATGTATATCAGCGCCACAAGCCTCAATCGTCTTCAGCTTGGTATCCCCTTCTTTTTGATTTCCTCCCCATGGACGACGTGACTTCGCCCTCGTTCATTTGGGGCCTGTTTGTGCGCGAGCTGTTTGAAACATCTGTACGTCCACCGCTGGCATATCATGTGTTTCCGTTCTTGATGCTCGGCTGAATGGCATCCAGGCGACAATTATTTTTTATGGTGCGAATGTCCTCGCGGAATCCCAATGCGCTCATCCCACCTGCAGGATTGTATGCCAATCTCTTCATCATAGCGATGTACACACTTCGCCGCCAGAGGACTTCCGGGTGAACTTACCTGTTCATATAAGGTTCCTCTGCATCAATTTCGTTAATTGAAAGGTCGACCCATAGACCCGTAAACGGACAGGTCCGGGTACCCCGTCTATGGGTCCACCTGTCCCGTACCCGACCCGTAGCAGTATCTCGCAAATAGTGCTACAGACAGGGCCACATAGCAATGGCCCATGGACCCATCAAAAACGGGAACAGATCAGAGCCCTACACTGAGATTTGATAATGTTCCATCCATGTGAGAGGCATAACACACTCATCATGTAACAGCACAGCACTGGAGTGTGTTGATGGCAACGTTGATGCTGAAGGTGATGACTTCTGCCTTCTTCTCATCTACTTCTTGAACGCACTGTCACTAATATTTTCCTGCAGTTTATGAGATGCTGCTCGCTGGCCATGATGTGAACGAGCCTTACCTCACACATCTTCTTCGCCACTTTCAAAATACCTCATGTGAAGCTCTGCAGAGGAAACTCAATATCCCCATCAAGGTACATCCCTGTTTCGGTTCATCGCGACAATGCTCACCTTTCAAAGGGCTCTGTATATGTACTCAGCATAGTAGACCATGGTGGTGTGCTCAAATAGAGGGTGAAGTGTACATCAATTTTCCTGCAAAAGGTGGGCCCCAGGTTGGTCTGGTTGCTGCGATGAGGAACCCGGCTATGATCCCAATGGTAGGTCTTCACTTTTTGTTATTTTCGATCTCGCTAACCGTCTCCTTGCAGGCATCCAAGTCCTCGAGGATGTCAACGGGCCGGAGCTGAAACACCCGAAGAATTGTATCGGTGAACATTTACTCCATATTTCTTCTGTAATAAAATTCACCCCCAAACAGTCTTCACTGCCTCAGGTGCTCACAGGGAGCTGGACAGGATGGGAAGCGGGTAGGCACTTCAACCTATGTGGCTGTCTTATGTACCCAATGTACAAAGGGACCTTGATGGTGACGAATATTTTGTCATTTTTAACCTGTCGCTCATACCACAATGCTGTGCGCCTCCAGCGGCCAGTGCCAAAAAGCCTATTACACGCAGCAAGACAATCAAAATCGCAGGATGCCCCCAGAATATCTCTTGCCCTGCTGCATGGAGGAACATGGACATGAGCATGGATGCTATCAAGAGAAATTTGTATGCGGTGTAATTTTCTCCTCGGCTCACTCTCGAACGAATGGATGGGCCTCATAGGCACTACACCCGCACTTTCCCGAAGGTGGCTATTATCGCAAAGCATTTCCCATGTATGTCCTTGAAATTTATGCCCTTTATTATCAGCTAATAGTCCTTGGATAGCCAAGAACATATTGGTGGATGTGCAGCATTATCTGCTCAAAGCATCAGAGTGGTATGTTATTGATCTTTTGCCCTGTCAAATGGTCAGTAGGTAGAGTAGGCTCAGTAATCAAGACCAACCAACGGAAATCATTAAATTGTTGAAAATATCTAAGTTCAGCAATGAAGGACAATGGATGTCATCAAATGAGAGGGACATGAAGAAATGTCATGGTGGATAGTGTATAAGTGTTACTTATTCAGATACCATGTTCATCACTGGTTGAGCATTTCAATTTTTTCACCTTCTTTTTCAGTGAAAAATGTTGTTTATTTTTCAGACATTTTTCACGAGGGGGGCTCTTTGACTCATACCACCATCACTCTTTCTCTGGCAGTGCTCTTGAGCCGTATTCTGCAGGGATTTCAGTGGTTTTTTGGTGTGGGTTCTTGAGCAGCACATCATCTTTCCACACAGGACTATCTGGTCTTTCCTCAAGCTGTCTGTGCTGCCTGCTGCTTGCCTTGCTTGCGTCGGGACCCCCCTTATCGACTCTCGTGTCAATCTCGGATCTTGGGTCACATGGTTGATGGGACACGTCACCATCCGGTTCTCGGGCCTGTAGTAGCCGGCACATGACTCTCTTGATCCGGGTCTCGAAGCCGACAATCCACTGTGACGAGTCATCATCTCATGATCAGGGTATGGAATGCTTGCAAAATAGCGGACCCGATGCCCTGCTATTGGATTGGGGTATGAAATGCTTGAAAAATAGCGGATCCGATGCCCCGTGCATGGTTTACCTGGCCGTCTGGTATGGAAAGCTTGACAGGTATGGAAAGCCTGAAAAATGGTGGACCCGATGCCTCAAATAGTGGACCCGCTGCCTGGCTATGGTGGACCACTTGCATTATCCATAATGGAGTCCCCTCTGGCTCATATCTGGGGGAGCAATGTTGGTCTGTGCCACGCTCCACGTCCGGGAAGACGCTTAGACTATGCTTTGACTGCCCGACCAGAGCACGTCCCAAGTATGACGTAAAAACTGCTGTTAGCCAAATCCCGGCAGGGTCCCCTTGTGGGATAGGCGAAAATAAGTCGGGGGACTGCTTATCAAAACCATCCGAATGGACCGGCAGGTCTCAGGACACCCTGCGCCCGGCACTTTGTGCAAGGTGGTTAGTCGCATGGCGGCAGCGGGTGCGGCGAGACAGAGAGTCTTCATGGATGTGGATCCGTACGAGGTGCCAGTCCTCAAACGAAGCAACCAGGAAGGCAACGGGAAACTGCCCTAGAGTCGGTGGGTGGCTGGCCATGGCATGTGATGGTTAGTAGCCCCACATGGCTGGAGAGTACTAAATCCTCTGTCGGTCTGCATTTCTGAAATGCGATGCAGGCTTAAGTTGATTCCTGCTGACCCTTCCTGACTGTCAAGCCCATGCATATATAAAAAAGGGTTTACAGCCCCATGGGTGCCGTTAAGGCTATGGGGAAGGGGTGGGCCTCAAAAGAGAACCCTTTACGGTGGGCCCGACGATTGGACTTACACAGTGGGGGTTTTAGTGGGTATACAGCCATTGACATTGAATGATCCAAGAAATGGGATAGGATAAATTTATTACGGCTGGAGTCCCACACTATGGTACTTGTGCGTAATGGCATTTCCTCCCTGGACAACTTCCCCGGCATTAACTAGATTTATCTGGTAGACCCAGCGGATGACCTTTGGAATGCTTCTGCAGACTGAATTTCATTATCCCAAACGCTCCAAAAAAAAAAAAAAAAAAAAAAAAAAAAAAAACAGACATTTTTCACTGAAAAAGAAGATGAAAATTTTAAAACTTTTTCAGCACTTTCTCAATTCAAGGTGAAAAATTCAAAATAAAATAAGAAAGTGATGAAAATGTTTTGAAAATTTCACCTGCTTTTTCAGTGAAAAATGTGTGAAAAATAAACGACATTTTTCACTGAAAAAGAAAGTGAAAATTTTGAAATGTTCAACCAGTGCATATCTAAATACCTCCATCGAGCTATACCATGAATGTCATCTGAGTACTGTAAACTACTGGTACTGGTCAGCAACACATGCTCTTTGTGTGATGTTTGTGTCCATATAAATGAAACTTGCAGTGCTTATGAAAGAAAGAAAAAAAAGTTGTCACTGGTTGAACATTTCAAAATTTTCACCTTCTTTTTCAGTGAAAAATGTCGTTTATTTTTCACACATTTTTCACTGAAAAAGCAGGTGAAAATTTCAAAACATTTTCATCACTTTCTTATTTTATTTCGAATTTTTCACCTTGAATTGAGAAAGTGCTGAAAAAGTTTTAAAATTTTCACCTTCTTTTTCAGTGAAAAATGTCTGAAAAATAAACAACATTTTTCACTGAAAAAGAAGGTGAAAAATTGAAATGCTCAACCAGTGTGTGGCACAAAAAAAAAGTTACAGGACTCTCAAAAAAAGAAAAGTTGCAGCGAGACCGGTTTTGCCACAGCTATTTTTGACCTACCAAAAGGGCCTAAAAGTTGCGGCACAGACATCAAAATGGAAAAAAAAGTTGCGGCAGACCCAAAATGGTAAAAAATATTTGTGGCATCAAGCTTGGAAGCTTTCAAGAATTGGTTAATTCAATTTATAGACTTGAACTGAGTCTTTGACAAGCACACCCAAGATGAACAAGGGTTTGATAGATGTAAACAGTTGAAACTGTGCAATTATAGACACAAGGTCTCCGATATAAACTGAGGTTACTGATGTTCTGATGTTCTGATATTCTGAGGGTTTCTGATATAAATCACAAGTGCCTTAATTCAGACCAAAGTCCAGGGTGTTGGGTTGTTAACAATCAAGATATTTTATGATACAACCACAATGGGGGCTCAAATACAAAGACCTCTACTGAGTGTCTAGAGAATTGAACAGAGCCGACATTAGTCCCTTGAGTTGACAGACAGCTATCCAAAGATAGTCTCTGCCTATTTCCAGGGAGGTAACTGCTGTCCAAAACCTACGATGGCTCACTACTTATATACTACGTGTCTAATTATAACCTACATGAGTCAGAATGAACAGGGGTATAGGGTATATGAAATATATCATGCCTGTACTTTGGTAATCAGTATATTTCTTGGTCAAAGTGCCCCTCCCAGTCCAGGATATGTGTTTATGCACCCCTAGAGGGATTACACACATCCACTGAATTGCAGAGTCAGCTGCCAAGAGCAATTATGATTCCTATTGGCTCGTCTCAACAGGCCATAAGCCCTTCTAGGGAGCCTGAGTCCTGCTTTGACCACTTTTGGAAAACCCTGGTTCAAAAACTGTGATGTCGGAAATTGCCGAGAATTGGGTCTCTGATTGAATACAGGCCACTCGGGTATCCAGGTGCATAGTTCACTGGCCCGTGAAGCCAAGTATGTCATAATTAATGATCACTGTGATTCTCGAGTCTGCCTCTGGGATTAAATTGATTGTACAGAGAGTATCCATCTTATACTGCTAGCTCCTTGATCTTTAATAATCATAGACTCCCTCTTAGATGCTACTCTGTGTTGTGTAGTCCACCCAGATAAATATATCTTGACACAGACCTGTTTCTGGATTGTCTTCGTGTAAAGGTTCAATTCTAGACAGATATGTCTAGTCTCATATAAGTGAAGCATGATTATAGAATCAGTATTTCGGAGTAATACTGATCTGGTAGGGATCTAAGTGTGAAATGCTTGTATGTTTACAGCTCTTTGCAGAACATAGGGCGCGGACGATTTCTTTTCCTTTTTGAGACTTTTTTGATCGTTTTGACGAGAACAGCTGTTCCGAGCTCAATTCAGGGCCATTTCCCTTGAAAGTATGACCAATCGATTTGCATTTGAAATCCGGAGGGCATCACGTCTTTATATTTGTTGCTAGACCTCATTGGACGGTGGCTCACATTTACTGTTTTTCCGATGTTGGGTGCAGAACAGCTGTAGTGTTACATATAGAGCTCAGATCATTTTAGCCATCCCAGAAAAGATCGTAAGTTGCCATGCCCTCCGTATTTACGGTGCGGATCGTTTGGTCATACTCTCGAAGGAAACCGACCAGAACTGAGGCCAGAACAGCTGTTCTGGTCCAGGGGATCAAAAAAGTCTTAAAAAGGAAGAAAAAATGTCCACGCCCTAAGTTCTGCAAAGAGCTGTAAAGCTAAGGTACTCGCAAAAAGGCTTGAGATCAAGGGCATCGGGATGCAGAACTTTAAGCACAATGAAGATGTCGATGTGGTCTTCAGCCTTATTTATGCAATCAGTCTGCGCGATTACAGAGAGCTTTCCAAACATTTTACTCTGCGAAGTGAACACTCAATCAAGTGATTCGGTTTGATATTTGTTGGTGTTTACTATTTCGACTCACTGGCTTGCTTTACAGGCATAAAATCTCGAACTCACCAAGGTTTCTGACTGGAATACAAGATGGAACATTCAGGTACACTCAAAAATACTGGTGAAGACTACATATATCCACTAGGTGCACCTCTGTCCCTTTCTGTCGATGACACAAACTGTTCCCTGCTCTCCAGCCGCTATACAATGGTGTCAAGGGAAAGTGGTATATTATTGGAACAACTGGGGATCCCATAGAGGTGCCTGACATCAAGACCCTGCACAAAACCCTCAACACACTTGAATGAAATGCAGACTCTGAGCTGGCAACGAAGGTCAGTCACACTACATTGCTTTCCTACTGAGTCCTGACCTTTCGATACAGCTTCAACTTTGGTTTTTGCAGATCTCACTTCCTGGTGTTCCTCCACTTGTTCTCACAATAATTCCTATCGGTTCAAAAGTCAAGGCTGCAGAGCTTGCCGAGTGGCAACTGAAACTCATGAACGGACTGATTTCCCGTGGATTCCGGATCACATCCAGAGGTGGAGATGGCGCTTCCGTTGAGTGTGACTGTCAGCGGCAAAACAGCGGCCGCTAGCTTACTCTTGGAGTTCCGAATCAAGCATCCTGACCCGATTACGAGGACATCATTGTCCGGTTGTGGGACCTCAATGGAACATCTGGGTTGAGATAAACAATGTGAAGGATGGGCGAAAGACGTTTCGGGACAACACGGCATCAGGTGCCCGTGGTCTTATGTTGGGGAATTTTCCTGTTTTCTTTGAACAGATGTACACACTCGCGATGCAGCCCAACTCGCCAATGTATCCACAGGATATGAAGAACCGGGACAAAATGGATGACTGGGTTGTAGCTCGTCTATTTTCCGCTGATACTCTTCAGCAGGCAGCAGAGGCCCCCACCGATAATCTTGGCCAGTTGGCGACTTTTCGCCCTGGTCACGTGCTCCAAATAAGGCAATTCGCGTGCCGTCTTTGTTCTTCATCCGAATGAAGATGTTTCAGAGTAAACCGAGTCATTTGCACGCAAACCACCATTGTTCATCACAACAGGGCAGGGGGGAATGAAAAGGGAGAGCCCATAGCGCAAAAACGAAGGCGAAACTTTCAAAATTCAGTAAATCAGGGCGTATATATAGCTATACTACAACAGCGCAGCTACGACGAGGCCAATATGCGGCATCCTTTAATAGAAATACAAAGATAGTTCTAATTAATGGCACCAGTTCAGGGTGGCATCGAGAATTGCATGCCGCTCCGACGATGCCACCCCATACCATCGGACCTGCCCCTTGCCAACCTCCGCAGAGAGATAATGGGCTGTGAGCGGCAGCGCTGCGGACGGTCGCCCCAAGCCAACGACTCACGAGACACGCGAGTGGGTGTCAGGGGGTCTATGGGCGGGGGACGTCGGTGCAGGTGGACTGCGAATACAACGGCGGCGTGCGGAGAGGTCATGGTGGGTGGCTGCGCATGTGTGAGTGGCAAGGGCGCGATGCCGATCCTATGGAGGGAAGGTGGAAGCGGGTGTTGGGGCCAGTGTTGGGGTCAGGTACGGGCAGCAGCGGTGGTTGGTGGTGGCGGTAAGAGGAGGTTTGGTGGCAGTGATTGATGCAAGCTCGAGCTGGCTCAGCTCAGGAAGAGGTGGAACAAATAAGGCACGCGAGTTGCCTTATTTGGCGCACGTGACCAGGGCGAAAAGTCAAAGACTATCTTGGCCTGGTCGTATATTTGCTTGTCTTTGGGATTTTATTGATTCATACCAAACTCGCACGATCAGTCACCACGAGCGTGCAAAAATCGTTATTCACACCCACCTCAAGACTTGGCGTGCATTCCTGAAGAAGGCAGGATACTGCGAGGCCTGTCACTTCATTTCCAACGAGGCGTTCAGCATCTGTGAGATCCTTATAAACGGACTTCTTGGGCTTATTCTCATTCACCGGGATCATCTTGGCGATAAACCATGCCCCCTTCTTCCGTGGTTTAATGCAAGCGAGCCAAACGAGCACTGCTTTGCTGGTTTCTGTGACATCTCAAAGGTTTTCACGATCCAGGAAGCAATTCTTATTGTCCCAAAGCTCTGCGCTAAAATGCAGGCATCTGTCCGTACTCGCCAAAATCCTGCCGCGTACAAGGCGCAAGCCGCGGGTTACTCTCGCACTTATTTTCCTCGGAAGATATTGATTCTGCACTCTTGAGTCAATACCCCACCGATGTTGAACTGTCCACGGCATACCAGATTGCGGCAGAGGAGAACAATTGCTTGTGGTCACCTCTTGGTATCCATCCATCTCAAATCAAGGCTGCGCCGACACCTGAACTCCTCGTTCAACCGTCTCCGGATCCAATGTTCGAAGGTCTGTATCGGGTTGAAGACGATGGCATATCCGACACGTTTGAACAGACCGCTGCTGAAGAATTGCAACAAATGATAGATAGCCTCAAGACTATGGCAGATTTATCTAGAGCTGCTGATAGTCAGCTCGACACTTGTGTAATGGCCTCTGTGGCGTTGTCCATGGATTAACTTGCCAGAATGTGAGTGATTTACATTTTAAAACTCAGGCTATCGTTTGACTGTTTTTTCAGTGAAGACTTGCCGGAAAGTGATCCCGAGCACTTCGCTGAGATACAACGCGACATTGCACATGCTATGGCCACTCAGCCTGCTGCGTTCATTACACTTCTCGAAGGGATGACACAGGCTACCAAATCCGCGCGCCCTTCCGAATCAGCGAACAGTCTGTCGAATCCTGTGTCGTCTTTTCCATTGCTCGATGTCTCTGCAGATGATCTTTCACAACTGGTTTCATTTCGCCGGGAGCACCAAACCAGAGAGGAAAAAATGGGTGTGCGCACCTATAAACCATCTGGCAAGTACGAAAATCACAAGACAGGAGTAATCAAACCACTTTCTGAGTGCCAGATACTTGCGCAGCAGATGCAATCAGTTAACAAGCGAGACCGCGAACGTGGTTCGAGCACTGGGCTCAACAGAGCAGTACGCTGGACTGGGGATCCTCTGGTGGCAAAGACCAGCAATTCAGCAAATGCTGAGGTCACTGCAGGTGGCCGTGCAAAAGAGGTAACTTGTGTCGGCCTTGTTCCGAGATTCATGACAATTAATACATGCTTCTTTTAGGTTGTCAAGCGGCGCCGAACTATCTTCGAAAAAGTGAGATGCGCAACAGTGGTCACTGAAGCTGGCATCGGAAACCAATGCCAGATGGAGGCATGGGTTTGCGATGACTGGATCCGAAATTGTGCTTGTGCGAGGTATGTAATATTATTTCACTTTTCTGGGTCATTAACTGAGAATTTTCTCAAGTGATAACAATGTATTCAAGAAGCGGTGGCAAGACAGGAGCACATTCCTGGACTCCAGCTTGTGAGAGCATCGGCGCCCTATCATATATTTTGGTTCAGACCTATCAACATTCTCACTGGCGCCAGTTCAAGATCACACCGGTGCGACGCCTTGGCACAATCCGATTCGCACACTTGCCGTCAAACTCTTTCCTTGTGCTTGTACCACCAGAGGATGAGGCTGTCAAGATATTCAGGGCTCACATTGAAATTGGAGTGCGGGCTCATGGGATCTTCGAGCAACTTGCAGCCGAGAAAGAAGTCCTTGCCAAATCTGTAGCAAGTCTCAACACCGTGCGGCGGAAAGGGAAATCCAACGTTAATATTGTAGATTTAGACGAGGACACTGGCATAGATGTAGAGTAGGCTTAATGTGTTTTTTTTTCTGATTTTTTAGGGCTCTTGGGGGATTCCGAGAAAAAAATAGGTCAGAGTCGTAGTCCGGACAAAATCCAGCCAGACCTGATGTTGGATGCTGAATCCGGACAAAATTTTGGGGCTCTTCGGGACCAAAAGTCCGGACAAATTTTCAAAAATGCCAAAATCCAGACACGACCTACCAACCAATAAACATCGGTCCTACCGGATGCCACCACTTCTGGTGTTCCAAATTTTGATGATAGCAACATATCCCCAGGTATGTCACATCTCACTTCCTCTCCATCGCATTTGACAATGTTCATGGCGAAGGACACGATGTACACTATTTCCAGCAAACGAGGGATTGAGGCAGTTCAAACAGCCCGAGCCGGAGCCAACATTTCAAGGTACATAATTCAAACATGTCCTTTTCAATGAATAGGGGCGTCAATTCTTAGTTCAGTTCAGTTCAGTTCAAGTTTTTAATAAAATATTATTAATGATGGGATCTCGGCGGGAGAAAGTGGGCAATTTTTCACCTTATTTTTTCTTTCTTTTGGAATCTATCGCTTTCTGGCTGCTCCAATCATAAATGCCAGTGTTTTCCGCTCCTTTCTGTGCCCTCAGAAAGCCTCAGAAGAGGTCAAAAAAAATTATGGTGCCGTACAAGTGCCGTAAGAAAACATCGGCAAAAGTCCGCTTAAGTTAGCCGAGATTCCATCATTAATAATATTTTATCAAAAACTTGAACTGAACTGAACTGAACTAAGAATTGAGCGCCCCTAATGGTTAAACCATCCACAGATTCTGTGCTGAATTCCGATTCCATTCCGCCCGAGCTCCGGGACCATATAAACATGCCAATGGACTACAACGAGAATTTGAACGAGACGGACATCACGGCACTCAACGACTTCTTCGGGGATCAGGTGGCCCCTGCGAGAATTCTGCCGATTATCCTGCACCCCAGAATTTCAACATGGAAGATTATCTGCCGGATTTCGATCTGTCTTCATTCAATTTCAGCGGTCATGGCGAGTCTGATACTGACCTTTTGCCCACCCTTCCTATGCCCCCAATTCCGTCTCCTCCTCGGCCCGCGACATCAGAGCAAATTCCGTCCGTCGCGCCGTCAGTCGGCCGGAAACGTGGTAGACAGGAGGTAGACAAGGCCAACATCATACAGGGATCCCGTGCGAAGGTCAGATCTCAGCGTGCTCAGGGAGAATCATAGTTAGTAAAAACCATGCTCAGCTCAATATACATCGTGTTACGAGACCTTCATTTCACTGCAACTCCCAACTCGGACTTCTTCTCTTTGCGACGCCCGCTGGTATGATCAATCAACTATCACGTACACATCATCCCGAAATGTCTCACACTAGACTGAAACTACTGTCTCTCTGGGAGGATTGAAGGTTGGCAGGCACAGAATAGAAGGTGATTATCTGTCCGAATTATTTTCAGATTTTCTTCAGGCTGCAGGGGAGTCGCTGAACGCATGAGTCAGGCTGCGATGAACTGACAATAAATGAATCTTGGTCAGGGGATGACCAACTGAGGGGAGAATTGATTGCAATAAATTACTAAACTTTATTTCAGGGTCTATGGAAATGGATTTGGCCACACCACGCCGGTGGCGGAATGTCGCGGTGAACGAACCTTGTCACATAATGATGTCCGTGTTGTGCCGATGATGCGGCATGATGAGCCGAGTCCCATCATCCACGGCGAGTCCCATTCTTCAGATTGTCGTTAATGGGACTCGGGTACTGATGATGGGAGTGGGCGAGTCCCACTCCCACTCTTCTAGTATATACTCGTCTGTTTATAAGTAGGCAGCAATGGACCCACTGTACACGCCAATACATTTGTATAATATGCATCAGAAAAGTCCCATTATATCACTGCGTGGCCACCTCTGGCATCGCGCTGTATCGTGTTCCACTAAGCCGTGGTTTCGCTGGCCCTCGCGATGCCGGGCGATACGGCGATCCGGGTTTTTCACTGGGTGTGACCGAGGCTCGTGACCAGCCGCTTCGACTCACGTGGCTGCGCTTTCAAGGGAGATAACATGTACAGCCACTGGCAGACAACAACCCAGCACAAACCACGCCACCCATGTCGTCAACAACAACGAGGAACCGCAGACCCCGTCGCGCTGCCAAGGCTAAGAGTCCTTCGAGCCCCCTTCCCAAGGGCAACAAGGCTCCGGGCGCCCGTGCTCCTCCCAAGGACAAGAGGTCAACAGGGCCTCGCCGCACTCACGCTCACCCGCAGGTCAGTCTCTCTGCCGTCGCCTGCTGCTCGCTCATCTTACGCCTCGCTTCAGCCAATTGCTCCGCTGCCCCTCCCCCCTGCTACTGTCCCCGCCGCACAGCTGTTGGCTCGTGTGATGCCCGACGCTAACGACCAGGCACGGCAGGCCTTCCTCGACGACACGATCCGCAGTGAGGGCAGCCGCGAAGCTGGCCTCGCTTTAGTGCAACGCGCCTACGATATGTTAAACACGTGTCCCGCGGTGGGCGTACGTTACCCCTCTGCCTCTGTTACGGCCCGCAACGCTGATAGTGCATCGCAGGCCCCGCTCCCCCCCGCTGGCATTGCTCTCAGCGGCTTTGACATTGGTCCGCACACCCTTTTTTATCACCGGACTTACCCTGCCGAAATGCAAACCGACCGCGCATTTACCTGGTCTTTTTATATAGGCCGTGCTGGCCAAGGGCGGGACTCGATTCTCACAGACTGGTCGCAACACGGCATCGTCTTCAGGATCCGGAGTGGGTGGGGAACGTGGGAGGAGTGCCCTACGCTAGTCATTCTCCCATGCACGACGATCCGGGTCTCGTATCCCGACGGCGGCAGTGGTACTGCCGAGGTGCAGCTCATCTTCCCACCTGATCCCCGTGAAACCCCATCGCTTCTCATCAGCTAGCGTAGTTCATTTCCCTTCGTTTCCGCCAAGGTTTCCGCTCCTCAACCCAGTGAGAAGTCCGTGTTGGGAGGTCAAGGGAGATCGAAGGAGATGTAAGAGATCGATGGAAATAGTGTGAGATGTAACAAACATCAAATCAGTGAAGTGCATCAGCTTTCGTCCACCGCGCTGGATATCTGGATATGTGTAGCATCTATGTCAATATATCTGCTTACAATTTATCGATTATCTGCCACGACCTTGAAACCGACCTTGCGAAATTCACCACATCAAAGGACTCGTGTCTGTGTCTCTCTATGTCTGACTCCGGAATTCCCGCCGGGAGAGTTCTCTGCAAATGCCGTCGTAAATGCGGGGACCAGAGGGACCAGGCGTTCCCGTGGCATATTCCACTAGTACCTTGCATCGACGAGAAGATATTGTGCCAACCTCCGCAGCATTCACTCAGTTCCTCGCATCACACTCCACAAACATTGCAGAAACTCACACCCCTATGCCGCGGCTGCTTCCTGCAACCAATAACCTCAAGCGGCGGGCGGGGCCGGCCCAAAATGGGTCAAAGCGGCACAACTCTGGTAGTGCAGTGGATATGCCAGACGCAGATGCGGTAATTCAATCAATTTATATTAACATTGCCGGACTGATTATTCCCCAAGGCCAATGTAGATCTGAATGGCTCAGACGATGCTCCCACCCAGAGTGCCAATGACGAGCAGGGTCCGGAACCTCAGGCTGCTTCCACTTTCGAAGAGCCTGTTACTCTTGGGCCGGAGGATCCAGGCTGCCTTGCCGATCTTGACCGGGATGAACAATCTCAACAAGAACAAGAGCGGCCTACAGTACCTCCCCCTCCCCGAAACCTGCCTGAACAGCCTGGCGAACCTTTTGTCATGCCAGATATTAAAATTGCTCTCAAATTCATTGAGGCTCTCAAAGCAGCTTCCCTCGACAGCTTGACTGAACCGCTGGATCCAGATCTTCTACACCAAATTCGCAATCCAGCTAGGAGAAGCTGAGTGTTGATGATCCTGATGAGCGACTTTCCATCGACATTTTCCTTGCTATTGGAAACGCCTCGGAAGCATCGTACTCCGCCGTTCGCACTGCTATCCTTCGCCGCAATCCGGAATACAATATTCTATCCTATTACAGGGTAAAGCGGCTCGTTACGGAGTTGACTGGAGTCACAGCAATCATACGTGACATGTGTATTAACACTTGCATCGGGTATACAGGCCCGTTTTCCCTACTCGAGAATTGCCCAGACTGTGGACAGTCTCGGTATGAGGCCGGGCATGCGCCTGAAGTCAAAATTCCACGCAAACAATT